>JANHFX010010220.1:15372-45190 GCA_027560015.1 Chloroceryle amazona | reverse complement strand
CCGCCGCCCGGGGCGGTACAGAGAAGAGGGTGACCGGGCTGCTGGAGGGGTCACCTTGAGGGAGAGCAGGCCGTGGGGATGCCCATCCCGTGCTATGCCGGGGCTCAGCACCTCAGCCCTCCCCAGCAACCGGTGGGCACTGGACCCTGGGTACTTCTTGCAGCTTTGTGGGACGATTGCGGCTGACCCTGCAAATTTTTGTTGCACCGCTCCAGCGGGATGGTGGCCAGGGCCAAGCAGAGCTCTGCGGTCACAGGGTGGGAGAGGGTGCCAGGCCAGAGGACATCCAGGGTGTGAGGACGAGGGCATGGCACAGTGCCTGCCCAGTGTGGCCCTGCTGCAAGGCTACATGAGCTGCTGCGCATGTCCTGGGGAGGGTGTGGGGGCAGGAGTGGGCTGGCAGGTCCGTTCTAGGCTGCAGGCTATCGGTACCGGCAGGCCAATGCGTTCACATTCTTCACCACGTAGAAACTCATGGTCAGTGGGGGGATGACTAGGGTGCGGCCAGCCCGCAGTGGACGAGGCTTTAGCTCGGGAAGTGTCCCGTCATCTACCATGGCCAACAGCTGCCCGTTGAGCTGGACCGACCTGTAAGACCAGGAGAGGGTCAGAGCAGTAGCACTGGGGTTGGTGGGCAGCCCCACCTGACAGCATCACACTTACTTGGAGTGGAGACCATCCTTGCCGTAGGGCTGCAGCAAGTACTGGTGGACAATCTTATTCCGCAATGTCCCTGCCAGCTTGATTTTCTTCCGTGAGCGATGCAGGTTGATGATATAAAGGGTTATGGACCCCCGGACATAGTTGTGGCTGCAAAGGGGAGAGTGGGAGCTGAGAGGTACGTTGGCTTGTGCCCTGGGACCATTGCCTCCAAGGAGCGGTCTGGGGGTCTCTGCAAGAACTGGCCTTGTTCAGCCATCCAGCGGGGACATCACCATCCAGGCTGCTCCTCCACAGGGAGATGCCACCTCCCCATCATGAAGCCCAGCTCTCCAATGACACCTGTCCAATCTCCCCCTCTGCTCCTCAGCCAGAGGTGGCACAGCTCCAGGGCGTACCATGCTGGTGTCTGGAGCTGGGGGTGGCAGTCCCAGGGCAGTCCGCCCAGGGCCTCACAAGAAGGAGGCCAAGAACCGAGGGGAGCTCTGTGTGCAAGTGGCGTCTGCCCTCGCTGCCCCGGGCACCTAACTGACAGGTCCAGACACTGATCCTCTGTCCCTGCCTAATCAGGCAGCCCCAAACAAAAGCTATAAAGCACTTTTCACCTGTCAGTTACTGGACAAGGTTTCCTACCAAGCTGGAGGCATGTTGAAAGCATCTGGACTGTGTAAAGAAACAGACTCTCCTCCTCCACAATAGCAACTTGTGTCTGCGGAGGAGGTGGCCACCCCCCTGGCTTGCCGGAGCGCTTTCAAAGCCCTTATCAGCGAAACAATAACCAGGCCGCGCTCCCCGGCAGTGCAGCCTGGCGGGTAACCCGACCGACTGGGGGCCCCTCATGTGAAATCCACTCCCTTGATCTCTGCTGCCGGAGATGCCTGGCAGCCACGGCACCAACCCTGGTCAGCCCCGTTCCCAGGCACGGGCTTGCCACAACTTTGATTGGATGCATCACCACCACCACAGCAGTGCCCAAGCGAGTCCCCTGGGAAACCAACCTGCCTTGCTGGAGCCAAGCCCCAGGCTCCTGCCCCAGCATGTCCTCACTGGTCCTCAACTTCGAGGGGTCCTGCTTATCCCCCCATACAGACCCCAGCCTCCTTCATGCCACTTACTTGTGGTAACTGGTGCAGTGGGCATAAATACGGAGCTTGTCACGAATGACTCTGCCGGGCTGGGGTTTCCTCTGGAGACCAGCCACGTGAATTGCCAGCACCTTGGGACCGATGAGGCGCTTGTAGAGCAGGGACAGCCAATAGTCCTGGAGGGCAGAGGGGACAGTCAGCAGCACAACGGTCCCCCCAGTTCACATTGAGAGCTGACAGGAGAGGCTGGCTTCCCTGCTTATGACCTAGTAAAATTTTGGCCATTGTGCTGAAAATGTTGTCTGCCAGAATTTGCCTTGGGGTGAGCTTTGTGCAGCTCAAACCAAAATGGCATCTGTGTTTCCAGGAAAAAGATTAAGGGAGGAATCTGAGATCTGCCTACACTGAGAGACACCAATACCCTCTAAATGATCGCAAGAGCGTGGAGACCATCACAGATGGCCTTGCATGTTCCCAAGGACACACACATAGCCATTCCACAGACCTGCGCACTAGCTCTATCTTAGGTGCACGGGATGGTGATGTCTCCAGAGCAGACAAGTCACCTTCTACTCCACTCTCTACATGGTGCTGGAGCATTCCAGAGCTCTCCCATGCTCTCCAGCTCTGTTTATGGCATGCTGGCTTTTGCAACTGCTGAGGGTACTCCACTTCCCAGAGGTATTTCTCCTGTTTTAAAGCCTTCCATGGAGGTAAGCACCCATGAACATAGCATGGGCAAGCCAAAAAATTGGAAACATTCAGCCCCTGCACACGTAAGTTAACAATGCAGCCTTTAATTACATCACCATATACTACTTCTTCCTGCAGGGCGCAACCTTGCTCAGCCCACAGGATGGGCCCCAAACCCTGAGGAGGGAGGTGAGGCTGCACAGTGTCGGAGGCTGCTGCCGGCAGGGACCCCCACTCATCCGCTGCAGAAGCTGGGAGGTGTGCAGTAAATGAAGCAGGGTTGTAGGAAGGAAAGAAAAGGCTCAGGCACTTGCCTAAGGTTCTGAAGGATGGGACTCTAGCCCCGGCACTGCTCCAGGCACCCTGGGTGAGATGCTAGGGAGATGGAGCCTGTCATGCTGCTTCTCTGAGTGCTTCCCATGGGTGCATCAAAGACTGCCTAGGTGCTGGGGCACCTTTGCACGCACTAGCACTCTGGACTGCCCCAGGAGAACCACGTGCCCCAGGGCAATGGGGATGAGCCTTCATCCCCATCAGCAATGTCAAACACCCCACCACAATGGTCATGCCCAGCAGTATCTGTCCCACATAGTGAGGAGGTCTGCTGATGTGCAAAGGAGCACGAATCAAGCACCTTATAGCTCTGCACACTGCCTGAGGAGGCACAAGGAAAGCCCTGTATGGTTTGCCACCTCAGAGGGGTGTGCTGGGTAATGAGGTCTAAAGGGCCCCCAGGCCCCTGCCACAGGGCAGGACAGGCAGGTGTAAGCATAGGTCCTTCATACAGGTATCCATCCTGTGGATGAGAAGCCCCCACGTGGTCCCCCATTAAATGCATTTTGGACGACGAGGCCAGCAGATAAAACAGAGCATGCTGCAGCAGTGACCAGTGCAAAGCAAGTATCTGCCAGCCAGACCAGACTGCTGGCCCCATTCTCTCTCCAGCCCAGATCTGCAAAGCTGACCTGTTCCAGCAGCACTGAGCTGGCCTGGCAAAGGGACATCCAAACCCACTTCTCACTTTCTGGGTAAGCTGTTGCCACAGTGCTGGATGAGAAGCTGCCCTGTGATCTCACTGCTCCCAGCCAAAACCATGGGGCTTTTTGCCGCACCAGCCTGGTAACTGCCTCTCCTGCAAGCCCTGAGCCCTGGAAGAGATGTGAGGGTGAAGACAGAGGCTTGTGCAGCCCAAAGAGGTTCAGCCCACAAGGCTGAAGCTCCTGAGGAGGATGAGCTCAACACCACAGACATATGCCATCCCCAAGGCATGTGCTACCATCCGTATCCCTGCTGGCCAGCAGTGCTGCCCCACACCCCGGGGGATGCCACTGCCTGCACCATGCTGCAGGGGCTGTGCCAGCCCACCCTGCCTGAGCTCACCGCAGGCAGGAGAATTAATGTCCGGCACACTGCTGGCTCCCCAGCAAGCCACGCCGATTAGCAGGCATCATTAGCTGAGTAATTACTTGAGTTTATGGTGAGGCCAAAGGCAAGCTTAGATTGCAGTATTTAACCCCACAGTCATTAGTTTAAAATAAAGCAGTTCATTGCCCTGAACTACCTGTCAGTGCAGGCTCTTTGGTCTTTCTAGCAGCCCCCCTGGGATTTCTTACCTACTCTGTATTTCCACTGACAAGATGCTACTTCCACCCACAAGTTAAGGGAGGTCAGAGATTTTGTGGCTGCCCTCAAAATTTCCATATGGGTCTCAAGTGATGTTCTGCATGTCGTGATGGAAAGAAAGCTGGCACCAGCAGCTCCAACCTCTGGCTGAGCACCTGTCCCTCCAGGCAGGGTGATCCTGGGGGGTTGGTATCCCTCTACTCTCAAGGCTCAGCAGCAGCAAGGTTTGCCATGGGAGCTGGCCATCCCCACAACCTCCCCCAATTGCTGCCAAATCTCACATCTCAGCACACACTCTTCTCAAACACACCCTGGTGCCCTGCAGAGGTGGGGGAGCTGAGCCTGGGGTTGCTACCATGGTGGCTCACAGGCAGAGCTGTGCCATTCAGCTTCTCCTGGGATGGGCAAACTGACAGATGCTGGCCTCTTTGGGAAGCATTGGCCATGCTTTATGAGCTTCTGATCCAGCTAAGGGTACACAGCTTTTCTGAGAAAAATTGTGCAGATGCCATGAGATGGGTAAGGCAGTCTGCAGGGATGCAGGGTGGGCTGTTCTGCGAAGTGTAAGATGACCACAGCTGAGCATGCAGAATCTTGGCACAGGAAATGCCTCCAGGGCAGTGCAGGGACCAACATCTTTCTCCAGCATCTGCAGGAGGGGAGGTGGGAACGGTGATTTTATCTTGCCTTGCTTGCAAGGCTAGCTCTGAAGTCTCCACTTTGAGAAGGATGTGGAAATACTAAAGAGAGTTCAAAGGAGAGACAGAAAAATGACCTGAAGCTGGAAAAAGCCATCAGAGCTGGCCTTGAGCTCTTCAGCTTACTGCAGGGAAGCACTGAAGACAGCTGCAGCTTTTCACATCATCACAAGACCCTTGCAGCAGGGACCAAAATCATGTTACTTGTAATAAATTACCAAGAGCTGGTGACACCAAGCATTACACACACACGCACACATAGCACAATGGAAACAAACTTGCCGGGTTTGGGCACTTCCCTCACCTGGGCAGGTACTCTGGGGCTATTCATACCCCTGGCATAAGTGAACCCCAGTCAAAATTACAGTGGGGCTGCTGGGGACCTGCAGCTACTGGCTTCTATTCAAATGGTAACCGTCTTGGGAAGCAGCTGCTCTTGAAACCCAGCTTGGTTGCTACCACTATCAGGGTGACTTTTCTACCAAATGGTGACCTCTTCCTGGACCCCTGACAGCAGCTAGCACTCCCTCTGATATGGCAAACCCTGTGTGAGTGTGGCCTCAAGGCTGACAGCACCCACACACCCCTTGCAAAGACAAGTGTCCTCCCTGCTGTGCGGTGCTGGGCATCCCGGTGGAGGAAGTCCTAGAAATGGTCATGGAGATGCATGGCTACAACCAGTGCAACCACAGAAAGGATTTGGCTTTTAGAGTTATGGAGGGTTCTCATTGTGAGGCTGAGCAAGCAATACAGCTGTAGCAGTAGTGGAGAAATAGCAGACAGGAGGAATAGGGTCTGTTTTCCCTGGGAATCAAGGAAGCTTTCTTGCTTTAATTACTTTGCATACCCATTAAGCAGTGCAGCCACTGCAGCACTTAGCACTGCAGGTGAGAAGCACCTGAAGGCAGAACCATTATGCACTTCAGGAGGTCTCCTGGCTGGGACCTCTGATTTATGGGCAGGAGGGGCACTTGTCTCAAGTGAGTTGACGCACAGAGATGAGGCCCGTCACATCTTCTGAACCCCACAGAGACAGTGGAGACCCACAAGCTTTCCACTAGACAGAAAAAGCCCAGAGGGTCTCAGCTGATCTCTTTGCACATTTTAATCCATTGCAGGAGCTTTTAGAGTCTTCAGCTTTTGGAAACAAAGCAAATTAGGCAGACCTTTAGACAACGCCTATTAATGAGACCATCCCATCTCCAGAGCTGTCAGGAAGGGCGCAGGAGCGTATCCTCACGCTCTCTCCTAGAGGCAGCAAAGCAGCTTTACAGCCCACCTGAGTTTGCTCAGCTCTGTGCTGAGATGATGTTGCCATAGCCAGGACACTGGAGTAATGGAGCTGTAGCCCTTCAGTCTCCCGGGGGCTGTAACAGGCAAAGGCAGCTGAACTTCAAATGAGCAGACTGATGACCCCACAGTGCACAGCGTCCTCTGTCTGCAGCTGTCAGGGCATTGCTCTGTGCCCCCGTGTCAATGTCAGCTGGCTGCTGCCTGCTCTCCTCCTCTTTCTCTTCCTTCTTTCCTCTTCCAAAGCTGCCCTAGCTCTTCCTCCATCCCTCAGGCATACTTGAATTTCAACAGCCTGTTATGGATTGCTCCATTCCTGCACCCTCATCTGCATTTTTCCACAGTCCAAGTAATTCATATGGAGACAAAGGCTGTCTGATTTGCTGCCTTGAGCATCACTGGACAGAGGGCTTTGCTCTTTTATCCCTCTATAGAGCCTAACGGCTCATTTTTGGCAAAAGCATCTTCCAGAAAAGTAGTGATTGTGGTTCTGAGGGCTTGGAGGGACAGAGAAGCCGCCACTTCCCAGGGAGTCCATTCCAGCACTTAAACATCCGCACTGTTAACAATCCCATTCGTTATTTTCAGCTTGAATTTGTCTGGCTTCAGCTTCCAACCAGTGGTTCTTTTCTTTCTTTTCCACTAGATTAAAGAGATGCTCAATATCCAAAGCTTTCTCCCTGTGGAGGTTCTTACATCCTGTTCAAGCCACGGCTGATCTTTCCTTCAGCAAGGCTGAACTATTTCTGCTCTTAACATTATCCCTGAGTTTTATGTGCTTCTTGGGCTGTGGGAGTTTGAGCATTTCTCACCCAAATCCTATGCAAGGTCCTGCTACAAGCAGAGCCAGACAGATCCTCTCCCTAAAGGGAACATTTGCTGAAGTCAAAATGATCAGCCCTGGAAGCAGGCACTGACACTGCCCTCAGGATCTTGCATGCACCTGTACCCAGGGACATGAGCTGTTTGTCATTTTGCATGTGTACCCTCCTTGGGTGGAGGTCCTAAAGAGCTGAGGACTTGGTGAGAAGTCCTACAACACTTGCTGCCATATTGGGGAAATTTGTTTGTGTGCCCTGACACTCCAGGGAGGGTTTATGAATGGGGAACAATACTTTTCCTAGCCTCAAATGAGGGGGCTTCAGGTGGACCAGGCTGCCAGGGCCATCGTCAGGGGAGGATGGGGTCAGCGTGCACAGAGATGCTGCAGCAAAGTGTCCCCTTGCCTCTTCCCTCTGCTCACACAGCTCTACCCTGCCCAGGCAGGACAGACCCTTGCATTCATCCAGGCATCTGCACCTGTGAAAGGACTGGCCAATGTCTCTGCCTGGGTGTCTGCTGTTTTGACTGTGCTGATCCTCTTCCTTCCTGCTCTAATGGCTGTGAATGCCTTATCTCACACACCCTCTTTCCTGCATCACCTTCTGCCTTCACCTCTTCCTGGCAGCTTTCTCTGCTCACAAGCAATCTACAGCTGAAGTGTGACATAAGGGGTGGCCAGTCCTGCACCCCTATGCCTTTCAGCTAAGGAGAGAGAGGAGAGGAGAGAAGCACGGTGAGGGAGGGCAACAACTCCATTAGCCAGGGCAGGAGCAGCTTTGTAGAGCAGAACTGTTGCTACTGTGGCTGTGTGCACCCTGCACACTTAGGGCAGGCTGGTTCCCGTCTGGCCCTGGGGAATGACTATCTGCTTGCACTTAGGGAAAGAAAACCAGGTCATGTTTTACAACAACTCTGCTGTAAGTCCCAAAGAACAGCACATGGGGACAGTCAGGAGAGTTGTTCCCATCCCAGGTAACCTGCTAACATGTGTGCACCCACAGAGATCAGCATTCTCATCCACTGGTGCCAGCAGCACCACAAGCTGTGTTTGCGTTGAGCATCAGCCTTTCATCTTACAGCCTGGGGTCTCCCCAGGCTGTGCCTGCAGCACAACCCACCAAGCCTCTGATAAGCACCACTTCCCAGCCTTAAAGCTACTGACCCTTAGCTCAGTAACTCTCTCCCTTGTCTCTGTCTCTTCTGCTCTTTTTCTCCATCCTGGAGAAGGACCAAACACTGACAGTAAGGCAAAATTCCTGCTGTGCCACAGGAATTGCTTCCAGGCACTGGTGGCACTGAGTCTGCCCAGGCACTGGGAAAGTGGTGAGTAGGAAGTGACCCCTGCTCACCACTGCCTTTCACAAGCTAGCCCCCAGCCAGCAGCCTACATTTTCCTGGGGAGCTGAGCAGATGGAGGAACAGCCAAGCCTCTCTTTTGTCATCACCTCTCCCTAACAGGGTCCAGGCGATGGAGGCCACAGGAAGGGAGCAGAGCTGCCAGATCAGAGGGCTTGGAAACCAAATGCAACTTCTTTACTATTTTCTGTTCTTAAGCTGCTTTTCACCATAATGCTACTTGCCTCCGCTCTGTTGGCAAGTACCAACTCACCCCCTCCACAGCCCCAGGATGGCTCTGTCACCAAGGTGGGCAGGTCTGTCATCAGCATGATGCCTCTTGGAGATGTGAGCAGTGGCTCCATCCTTCCTACAAAGTATGAGCTGCTGATGCTCACTGCAGACAGAGTGTGTCTGCCCCAGTCTCCAGTGCAGGAGTAGCAGTCTGGCTCCAGGTCTGCACATGTCCTGCAGCTCCAGTGGGTGGGTGCCAGAGCTGCTAGCCACAGCATGGCTTTGATGCATCTGAGAGTCCAAGCATATACACTTCAGAGACATTTTTTTATGGTGCAATATGAGGGAAAGGCCTATAAACACACTGTGTCAGCAAGCAAGAGTTTAGGCGCTTTAAATCTGTCGTCTTGCTCGCAGATAAAAAGAGCCTCAGAGCAGACGTGGAGCTCCTGGAAGGCTGAATGCAGTGAAGCTGCAGAAAGCAGAGTCCTCAAGACATGATATGATCATGGATGAAAAGACAAGACAGTGGAAGGGATGTACTGCTCAGACCTGCTTCATGTCCTTGTGTCAAGACTGGCTGGGATATTTCTGCAGGGCACTGTTTGCACTCTGCCTTTCAGTAGGCCGTGTTCTGGTTTTACACCTGGGAGAGCCTTTCCTGCACACACACCTGAACTGCCCAGAATTTCATCTCTCCCTCACAGCCAGTGCAAATGCTCCATACAGAGAGCTCCTGCACATCCTTGCCTCTCCGGCCGCTTCCCATCTGCAGGCATTGCTCCCGCCAGCACCAGTGCTTCAGTGTGTGGGGCAGATGGAGGTGCGAGATGCCCACGTGGCAGATTTACTGTCATCGGGAACAGTTTCCATGTGTGTGCAAGCACAATTGGACCAGCTCCCTCTCCCCACCCTTTCTTGCTCCCAGGCTTGGGGCCATGCCTCTGACTTTGCCGGCGTGGCACATGGCACACTGCAGTCCGACCTGGCCACCCTCTCCCCAGCAGTGACCCTGAAGCCACGGTTCCCTGCCAGGGGAAACAGCTGCCACAGTCCTACCCCTGGCAGCAAAGACGCCTGTGAGTGTGCAGTGACTCAGTGCTGCATGTGCAGATGGGCCGGTGCAGCAGCGGGGCTGAATTCCCCCAGCCCCGCAGCCAGCTGGCCAGGCTCAGTGGTGGGAGCATGAGTGCTTGTGAGAAAGCTCCGTACACTTCCCTACAGATGCCAGGTCTTCTCTTCACCTCTGGACACTGCCCAGCCCAGCAGCTGAGTAGCCATCAGGCAAGCGGATGGCAGGGGGGAGGTGGGCAAAGACCTGGGCCCCACAGCCCTGGCCTGGGGCAGGACCCCTCCCATTCAGTGCAGGGGTGGGAGAGGCACCATCCAGAGAGACCAGCTGGGACCTCCAGCTGCAATTAGCAGCGCCTCCGGCCAAGCCAGCTCAGCTAATGAGTGCACTGGGGAGCGCGTACGTGCGGCAGGCGACAGCCCGTCTCTGAGACCTGCTACTGCCACTGGCACCCAGCACACCAGCAAGCCCCTTCCCTCTGTGCATCTGGAGACCAGGGGCCAGCCCATGACCTGCTTAGGACAGGCGGGACAGACACTGTCAGTAACAAATTACCAGGCGCAGCTCAAGGGATTAGCTCACACCATGGCTTCGCCCTAGAGACTCCAAGGGATGCTGAGGATGGCAGCAAACTGGCACCAAGATCGTTCACAACAGGGCTTTTTTTTCTGAAAGCCAAGGTAGGAAGGGGGCAGACCACTAAGGACAGACCTGCTCCAAGCCGAGAGCCCTCCCTCCTCCAGGACAGGCAGTAACTTTCCCATCAAGTTCTTCAGTGCCTTTGGGCTAAGCACAGGACATGAAAAATCACCCGCAGCATCCAAGTGTCTGACCACTGCGCTATCAGGCACAGACCCCTGGACTGCTGTGATGCCTTCTCAAGGACACCATTAATTCACAGGCAATATCATATTGTCTTCTCCTACCACAGCTGAGCAGGCAGCCTCTGCCATCACTTTATCCTGTAATCTCTCTGAGCCCTTCTCATGCTGTGTTTGAGACTTATACACAGAAAGGAAGTTTTGGCATCTGTCTAACCCAGGACAATCAAGTATGTTACTATCCACAGTCTTTAGCAGAAGGTCCAAGAGGAGCCACAGGTATCAGAAGATTAAAGTCTGTATTTCAGCTATGGCTTCTTCATGGGGGGTGTGCTGCTCAAGCTCAACCTCGGAATATGCCCAAGTTTTTACATGCATATGAAAAACCTTACAGCACTGTGTATTAAGGGAGTAGAAGTCACTAGCAAGGATGGATAAAAGAGAGGCAAGCGCCACATGGAACAGCATTCAGAAAGGTCTTTAACATTCTGTAACAGTCTGAGAAGAAATCTCACAACTACCTGGGAAGCTCTCCAGTGAAATAAATGTATCACATCCCTCTGGACCATTTCAGAGAGATATTAACAAAAGAGAGATGGAGTATGTACACTGACTGCCTGAAATGAGCCTAGAGCTACAAAATGCCAATGTGGCATTTCAAAGGCACTGCCCTGTGAAGGGTGAACATCAGTGCTGCTCCTGCCCTCCTTTCCTCTGCTCCTCACTCCCACACACATGTACAGATGGGTTTGGGTGCAGGCAGGTAGACTGACATACCTGTGAAAGGTTTTATTTGAAGGGCTTCCCAAGCATGAGCCTTGACTATTATACAGCCAGCTGCCCCAGTCACTCAGGAAGAAAAAGCACACCAACCATACATAGAAAAGTTATCTCAAAAATAACAAGGCATTAAAACACAAGTTTTGTTGCATTAAGGTCGGTTGGAGCATTTCTGTTGCCCAGCCTGGTCACATCTGTGACAAGGCCAGGGAACTTCATGCCATGCACTTTCTTCTGCTTTGCTCCCCACTAATCCAGCAAGAGAAACTCACTTCCTCAGATGTACCTGGAATGAAGCTCAGAGGGACAGCCTTCCCTACCCCTCCCACAGCCCCCAACCTTTACATGGGACTTTGTTGACACCACCTCTGAGGAAATGGTGGATAGGCAATTCTAGCAGCCAGTATGGGTCCTCACAGCTGCTCTTTCATGGGTGAATGACCTGGATGGGTGTGAAAAGGCCATGCCCCTTGCAAGCTCCAGAAGCCACAAGACGCTGCTTAGCCCATGAGCCAGCTGTGTGCAGAAAACCTAGCCGAGAACTGAGCATGTCCCCAATTTCACCGTGAAGCTACAGTGCCCCTTGGCCACACTGCTACCACCTAAGACCATTTTCAGGGAGTCAGGCTGCATTGCATCAGCAAGCCACCAAGGCACAAAGTCAGGGAGAGACCAGCTTAAACCTCTGCTTTTGAGATTTCAAAGCAGCCCTGCCTGCAAGCAGCTACTGCCAGATGCCCTTGCATTTCCTGCTGAAATGGTCAGAGTTTACAAGTTTATTTTCAAGCCAAGGCTAACCCTCAGAAAACACTGAGCAAGTCTCACCAGGCTGCCTGGGTTTGATGCCCAGCACTCATGACCAGAGAGCAGCTGTGCTCTCTGCCTACCCTATGCACTGGTACCCCTTGCTAGCTCATAGCATGGACCACAGCAGCGACTATCACCCTGCATACATAGAGCAGTGCAGTGATTTTACTGTTCCTTCCTCTGTACATAACAAGGCTCTCCAGGGCTGCAGTCCTGGGGGAGAGGCAGAAAGAAACATGGTGATTTAGAAGCTGTGACTTCCACAGTGGTGCCCACCGAGGAACCCCTCCTATCTGCATTCTCTGATATGCCAACACGGCACCCACATCACATTTTACGAACTTTCTTATGCCATCCACTGTAACATGCCCTAACAGAGACAGTACTAACATGAACAAGACCAGCAGCATCCAAGGGGCCCAGCTGAAGGACAGGGAGGAGGGCTCATGTGACAGCAGCTCAGTGCTCATATGCCGATGGACTACAAATCACTTGGTTTTATGTGGGCAGCACTTTAGCACAAGGATGGAGGGCTCTATTTGCACGGCCACACCATCCCTGGACCACACAGGAAACTCTACGTGGACCACGCAGCTACTTGGCACCTAAGGACACTGCTGTAAAAGGCTCAGCATTCCAAAACACACCGTCCTCTTATCTGACAAGGAGGAATCAGCGGTGTGGCAGGGGAGGAGGTGCAAAGGCTGTTACGGGGAGCCCAGCCCTGGCTCCTGGCTCTCTAAGGAGCTGCCAACAGGAGCCGTGATTGATGCTGCAGCGGTGGAGCCCTTCTCTCAGCGGGCAGCCGCCTCACGCCCAGCCGCCGTGCGGAAACCTCTTTGTCGCGGCCGCTAATGAGCGGATTGTATTTCACAGAGCGGCGGCCCCGTGCAGGTACAGCCAGCGGCTTTCATCTCCCTGGTGGCTCCCACGGGAAACGAGCCGCCGCTGCCCCGCGGAGCAGCCTACGGGCCGGCCCCACTGGGCTTTTTGGCGTTTGCAGCCTTCAAACCCTCAGTCGGTTTGCACCTGTCCGATGCTCTTTTACAACAGGAGAGTGGAGGGAAAGGGGCTGGGGAAGCACCCACCGGAGTTCGTGCAGGAACACAGATGGGACATGGGATCAATGCTGAAGTACATGGGAGAGCGACAAAACAGCCATGAAGGAGGTGACGTCTAACTTATTGGGAGACTTATCTTTAAAACAACAGCAAAATTCATTTTAGAGACCTCCACTGGGTTTAACAGTCCAGGGCTTATTTCTTTAACTGCTCCCCTGGCTTTAATCCTGCTCCAGCAGCTCCAGGGCTGCTGCCCCCGCTGTGCCGGGAGAGCTGGCCACGGGACACCCACTGTCCCTGCATACCTGGCAGGGAAGAGCTGGCATGTACCCATTAAGCTAGGAGCAATACAGGGCAAGGTAAGCCCTGAGGAGGCCCTGAGCAGGAGGGGGATGTGGGAATAGGCTCTTCAGAAGAAATTCATCAAGTGCTCGCCCCAGGCTCAGATTCATCTCAAACAAAGATCAAAGCCCCCCGGGGCTGCTGCCAGCCCAGGCCCTCAGAGCTGGCAGATACGTTTGTGGGAGAAATGTATGCAAGAGCAGCCCAGGGTGCTCCAGGAGACACTTGGAGCAGTACAGGAAGGGCAGACCATGCTCTTCCCCTCACTGATCTGCTCTCCAGAGCCACCAACTAGGCCATAGTGTGGAGATCAGCAAACACCTCATATCACCAGCACCTCCTGCATCCTCCCCCAGGGCTCAGGGATGCTGTTTGCATCGACTGAATAGTTAGAACCGAATGAAATGTGGCTCCCCCAGCCTCTGCTCCCTTGCAGCCACCCCTTAAGAGCCCAACACAGCATCAAAGGCAGGTCTGCAGTGGCAGGGTTGTACACCTCTCCGGTGGAGATCTCCAGACCGCTGCCAGTGTCTCCTGGGTCATGGATCCATAAATCCTTTCCAGAGGAGATGCAGAGCACCCAGCCACTCTGCCATGCTCTCCACTTGCAAGGCAGAGTATTTACTAGCCTCCCTTTCCCCGCCCAGGAAAAAGAAATCTGCTACTCTTAACACGGTTTTTCATATGGTTTCTTTATCAGCACCATGTGTGCTGGGAGTTCCCCCTGGCCTCTGCATTTTTGAAGAATGAGGGATGCTACAGGGCACTGGTGGGGACTGCTGCTCCTGGTGAGGCTGGGAATGCCCTTCACCTCAGTTTCTAGAGATCTGAAGTTGGGTGCTGAGGCTCCATTATGGCTTCCCCCTGGCCAGCTCCCCAGTAGCAATCTGGCTGTCCACCCCATGCCATGGGTGGTGGTCCTGCCACATGCCTCTCTTCCTCCAACTCTGCAATCTGTGCTGGCACCCCTTGGTGGCACCAGCCTCTCTCCTGTGCTACCAACCCTGGGCACTAGATGAAGTTTCAGCTACACAGCTATTGCTCTCCCATCCACCTCCAACATGTTGCATTTGACATGAACCAACATCTATTAACACTGCAAGAAACAGATCTGGAAAAAAAAAACATTTCCAAGGAGAGTTCAGTCAGGCCACAAGGAGACAATGTCCCCCAGGACAAGCAAGGAGAAGCCAGTGCCAAGGTGATACCCCCAGGCAGACCTACCGGCAAGGGGTTGAAGTTCTGATCCACAAGGTGGTTGTGGCCATGGTCGAGGAAGGAGTGCCGCACCACCACATCGATGCCCTGGTTGGCTAGCAATCCCAGCGTGTTCAGCCACCTGGGGATGGAGGGAGCAGAGTCATGCTGTGTGAGGGGATCACCTAGCCCCAGTGTCACAGCTGTGCTCCAGTACAGGGCATTGCTCTCATCCACCTGACCTAGCACATGCTCCCTGCACCTGAGTGGAAGCCTTCAAAAGGTTTTGTAAACTGGCTATTCACCAATTCCCACCATCTCTGCTCCAGCAAGCCTGCACACCTCTCCCCACACTGCAGCCACCTCTGCCCCAGCTCTGCCAGGCTTGCATGTTCCAACACCATGTTGGAGCCCCTGCCTGCATCCCAGCCCTATGCCCAAAGCCTGGGGTACTCCCCCAGCCTGCCAGCACTCTGCACCTGCCATCTTAGCAGGGGGTACTCAACCTTTGCACCAGCTTGTCTTCTCACACACCACAGGCAAAGGCTTCAACCCTCACAGCCTGACACAGCCGTGATACCCTGGGCATGTCCCTGCACCTCCACACAGAGCCTGGATAATCCTCCATTTTTCATGATCACAGACAGCACTGAAGATCTGAACTTTGTGGCAGGAGGCCTGTGCCATGGGGCTGTGCCAGTAGACAAGTCCCAGTAGCCAGAAGTCATTGTGGCTTTGAAGATGGAGAGAAGATGGCTTCCAGAGCAGAGCACTGCTGAGCACTTCCCTGGGCAGGTGCCCTGGGAGTGACTGCATGCAAGGATGTGTGGCTGCAGCCTAGACCAAAAAGGCAGAGCATGAGGAGGCCCATGCGATCCTGAGCTGCTGAGTGAGGCAAAGCTGTCAGGATGCTAGCCATAGAGTCCCAGAGCTGCTTGGATCACACCTCCCTTCCATACCCTGTGGACAGATCCTTCCTTATTCTGCTTCTCTGCGTATACCAGAGGCTGAGTCACCTACAGGAAAGCAGAGCTAAGGAGGGGTAATAGGTATGCTAATAGGAAATAACGGTGCCCAGGCTCCTGGGGAGTACTGAAGGGGGTACGGGTGGGGTCTCTGGGCACAGAGCTGGCTGTCTCCCAGCTGCAGCAACTTTGCAGCACCCAAGCCTGCAGAGCCCGTGGGGTGGCAGTGCCCTGGCTCCGGCGAGCTGGTGTAACTCACAGGAACCCAGCTGCATAGGAATCGGAGAGATTGTTCATGCCTCCAGCCGTGGTTGCACCAACACCTTCCAGCCAGATCTTCTTCCCCGGTGTGTACGTGTTCACTACCTGCACGGGAGACAAAAGCAACCAAAATAACTCTCATGAGCCTGTGATTTAAAGCCTAGGCAGACATATCCTGCACTACTCCTTGGGAAGGCTTATGGAGACCTTTAATAACAGTGCTGCTGGGCAGTTAGTGCCTGCTTAGCCTTGGCATGGTTTCTAGGTGTCTTTGTTGTGGCTGGGTTCCTTACTCTCTCCTGTCACTGCCACACATCCACTACCCATTTTCTGGAGCTGCTCCAAACATGCCCTCCCAAACATGCTTTCATGTTCCCAAACCCAGACCCTGCTCTTTCCCCATGGTCTCTCCATGCAGTCAAGCCCGCAGGCTGCCCTGTCACATCACCTCAGCTCTCCATGTCCCCACACAGGGTGGCTGCCAGCCATGGGAAGGACTTGGCCCCCAGTGGCTCTGTGGCACATAAGCACTAGAACATGTATTAGAGACACATGGAGGAATGGTAGGCACTCAAGCAGAAAGCAGTGGATCTCCCTGGGTGCGGGTAAATCCAGCCCCATGGTTGAGCAAGGGCTGTTTCACCACCTCAGGGGACCCTGGCACAGGAAGGACATGCAGGTCCAAGCATGATGGCCCACCCCTTAAAAGGCTTCAGCTGGCAGTGGAGACACCTATGAGGTACCAGGTGGGACAGGAGGGCTCAGATGGATGGAGCTGCCCTCTCCCTGTGTAAGCAACCTCCAGCACCATGTGACGCCCCATCCTCTCTCCCACAATCCCACTTCTCCAGGCCAGGCGACAAACTCCCACAACCAGATGTCTGCAAACCCAGCGGCCCGAGGAGAACTCCGCACAGCCTGATGGATCCTGCCCCATTAGTGAGGAGCGCTGGAATGTGCTGGATGGACTGGGATCCCTCAAAGATGTTAAATGCGCCAGCTCTGGGCTGCCTCCCACTCACAGCCTGTGAGAGTTGACATCTCTGACTGAAGCCCCAGAGGTGTTGGCATCCTGCCTGTAATTATCTAAGCTCGCCACCTTCCCCCGTCGGAGAGGAAGCAATAAAACAGGGAAGTGGACAAGCCCAGCTGCTCTAATCAGCCCCAGCAGGATGCACAGACTCAAAGCCAAGCTGCAGGCTATTAGCACCTAGTGCTGGGCTTTCGCTCAGCCACACTGGCATTCCCCAGAGAGCCCTTCCCCAGCCCTGCCCCACACAGACCAAATGCTGCCCTGTGGGTGCGAGGGTTCCCCCAGCCTGCACAAGGGTGGCTCCTTGCTGCCCCTGGTCTGGGGTTCGATCGGGTCCCAATCCCTTCCCAGCAGGTTCCTGACCTGCAGCAGAAGTGCGACACATGCCACCACTTTTAGTGGGGTATTGTACACCTAGTGGGAGCAGGGTTGGCCAGCGCCTCTCGCTTTCCCCCGTACTGATCCCACCAACCGCCCCACCATGCCTCCCTGCAGCAGGAGGATCATCTGCATGCAGGGATAATTCCCAGCTTGTGCCAGAGGACTCAACAAGTGGCTCCTCTCCTCCAGTTTTGCTGTGCTGACCCTCACATTCCCTTTCCCAGGGCATCTTTGAGTTGTTCGCTCACCCTGCAGTTTCTCCTTGTGGGAATTACAACAGTAAGACTGTGGTGACTGGTATGGTATGAAAACCTCGGCAAGACAGACGGACATCTCCTCTAGTCCCTTCTCCACTTACTTAAGCCTTCTCCACTTACTAGGTATTCCTTATTTCTTCTGGGACTGATAGCTGAGCAAGCTGGTCACAGCTCCACCCCCTCTATCAGTCCAAGTCAAGGGACCTTCCAAAGTCCCCATCCCCTACCCAGTTGCTAGAGATGTGAGCTAGGTCCCCTGGTTGGTGGGGAGAGGAGCACTTGCTGCAGGCTGCACTACCCAGGCAGAGCTGGGGGCTCTGACACTGCACTCCAGCAACAGCTGCGTTTTATAACACAGTCAAAACATGACCATCAGGGGAAAAAAACCCAGTTCTTCATAATGAACATTATTCTCCACTAGTGAAAATCACCCTGGAAATACATCTGTCACAGTTTTGCAAGCAACATTTTTAGGGCCTGCAAGTGTGGCAAATACTGCAGTAGGAACTTGCTCCTGAGCAGGCATGGCACCAGCTGTACCCAGGACAGTTTGGTGGCCCCTGGCTGCTCCCTCCTCTCCTCATCCTCGGGAGCAAGTTTCAGAGAATATCTGCATTACCCGCTGCTCCCTTCAGGGACAGATGGGAGACTCAGGTGAGTCAGCTGCTTTAGAAAGACTTTGCACAGCAGTGTCTGCCCCTGCCTCATGCATCCAGTCCATGCCCCAGCACATCTGTGCAGCCCATGACATGCTGCAGCCCACGGCCACTTCCCTCCTGACCTGCATCACATCCCACCCTGGGGCCAGTGCTGTCTGGCCTTTGCTCCCATCTCCTGCATGAAGTCTAGCTGCATTTAGGCTGGGAGCACAGCTGCTCCAACAGCCACCCTCCATCCCTGCCCTGTGCCAGCTCCCCTGGGAGTGTGGCGGTGCTGAGGCCAGAGCCCTACCCATGACCTGTGTCAAGGCTGGGAGCCACGGGCATGGTGCCCCCTCAGCCCTTGCAGCCCCTTTGCACTCACGCACTTTCTGGATTTTCCTGATCTGGTCAGAGAGTGTGTCTAACAGGCGTGTTTTCAGGAAGTCCGTCACTTTGGCTACTCGTCCATCAATGTAGTAACTGGAAGGAAAATAAGAAGACAAGTATCAGACAGTTGGAAGCAGCTCCACCCTGAACCATGTCCTCCTGTCCCACTGCTGCTCTACATCAAGAAGCCTCTGCTCTAGGGTGTGTCTGCTTGCATCATGCCCTGCCCTGGCCCTCTGGCTATGCCAGTAACTGGCAGATGCTTTCAGTCTCCAAAACAGGGTTTGATGTGGATGCACTCTGAACAGTCAACATCCTGCACTGCAGAAACCATGGGAAGTTTTGCACTTCCTATTGCTGGTGAAATGCTGGGAGCAGAACACTGAAGGCTGAGAACAAAGCATCACCCACAAAGGCTTTGTGGCACCCTCCGCACTGATCTCACAGACTCGATGGAAAGAGGCTCTCTGACACAATGCCTGTGATAGCAGTGCCTCTTAGGAGATCTGCTCACCTGGCTTGTCCTGTCCTGCCTGTACCCATCCCCTGTCTTAGGGACACACTGGTTTCAAAAATGAAGATAAGTCAGTCAGTCCTGGACCCAGAAGCATTGATTGGAAAGACTGCTTTTATGGAATGGAAAAATGGAAGATGCAAATCTAACGGCTGAAACAGAAGGCCCCTTAGTGAACAACAGGAGGATGAGGACACTATGCAGACACCAGGGAGGAGAAGGGTCCCAAGCAGCAAATATCCTCTGAGACACATTGGAAACTGCTGCAGTGAACACCCAGGAGGGGTGGGGGGAGGCTGCCCATGCTCCCAGCCATGGGAATAACTGCATTGCTCTGACCATGTTGTGGGACACTCTCTGCTGGTCTTCAGAGGAAACTGTACCAGACACTCTTTTAGTCTGAGAACCAGAACTGCTCACGGGCATCCTGCTGCAAAAACAATCCCCTGAGCTAAGCCCTGATAGTCTTTCTAAGGAAGGATTAGCAACCATGGAGTGCATGAGTTGAGGACCTATGGCACCAGAGTGAGCCATGTCCCCAGCACCCCTGCACAACCTGCACCTTCCCTGCACATTCTTCCAGCAAAATCCACAGTGGAATCCCCAGTCAAGAAAAGCCATGACCGTTACCTGCAGGGAAGTCCTGCTCTCACAGAAATCCCTTCTGCCCTGGTAATGCCAGGGAGGGTTTTCCACACAGAGTGCTGATTCCTGCTCTCCATTTACTTGCTTATATAAAACACAGCTATAGTGCTGCCAATCGTGATGTGAATCATCTGCCTTTAAGTGCAGGAAGAAGGCTCTGAAGTGCCTCAATACCAGCTCCAGGACATAAAGTGAAGCAGTCCTAGAGTGCAAATACCCTGTGGCTGGAGGTGTAATCTCAACTGGCTTCTCCTGAGGAAGTGTCTGGGGTTGGCACCTCTGCTCCCACTCAACAACACGTTCCAGAAGCTCCTCCCAGCCTTGCAGGGACACCAGGGTCTGCTGCAGCATGCACTGGTATACTCTGGGGACAGCCATTTGGTTAATAAACAGGTTTTGCAAGAGAAACTTTCTGAACCAATTCCTCCCAAATCTGCAGGATGCATCAGCCACTCAACATAGGACCAGAGTGTGTTGGAGCGATGCTAGGGCAATGGAGGTGCACAGGAATTACAACAGCAATGGCTGGGGCTGGCAGAGCTCAGCCACTGCCTCCCATCTCTCACTGGAGTCACGTGCACTTGACATTCACCAGAGTTACACAGATCCTTCTCCTCCTCCACAGACTTCTGTGCAGCCATGGGTGCTGGGATGCATAATGGGCTGAAGACCTGGGTTCTGAAGAAAGGTGGATTCACCTTTCCAGGTCTGATTTCTCCATAACATACATCTCATCTGCATCACTGAGAGGCTGTCGTGGCTGCTCCACTTGGGTGCTGGAATGAAGGAGCATCCCCAAAGGATGCCATGGGGTAACTCATCCTCAGTCAAACCACATCACACATGTGCAATATGCATGAGTGCTCAGAGAGGATTTTTCTACCTCATTGGTCCAAGTCACTACCCAGGAAAGAGAGTAAATGCACTTGAAGCTGTGCAGGTCTGTGGTTAAGGGGGAACAATGCCAGAACTGTCTCAGAACAGAAATGCATTATGCACTTGCAAATGCATTAAACAAGAACCACCTCCTGTGTCAACCCTCCCCCAGGCATGAGGTTCCAGCTGTGTCCTCAGTGAAGCACAGGATCATGCCATTCACACCCCAATTTCACTCCAACATTGTGTAATTCAGGGAAGGAGGTGATTCCGTCTATCTATGGTGACTAGAAGGTGCTGAGGGTAGAGATTATCTCTGTGAGGGACTTCAAAAATGTAAAAAAAAATCATTCTGATCACTTATACACTATTGAACCACTGGCTGCCGGAAGAAGAGCAGATCTGTAAGCAGCAGGCAGCCGTGGAGTTTACGGAGATTACTTTTTAAGACAAAATTACAAAGCAATGGACTCTGGGGATGGCAGATGTTTGGATTTTAGCACAGCACTTAAGAACTGAACATAAAATATTTTTTCAGACTGCTGTGGACTAAAATCCCTATCACCTGGGCCAAAAGCTGGCTGAAATACCATTAAAAAAAAAAAAAAAAAAGTTGCACTGACTGGGAAAAGATAGAGTTAGAGAGACCTCAATCTGCATATGGCCCCTCCAATGCAGCAGGCTTTCTACAGGGCTCAGCTTGTCTGCACAAGCTAATGTGGTCCCTGAGCCCAGAATAAACCCATTGGAGAGCAAAGGCAGGCTTACACCTCCTCATCATCTCAGTCAAGCACAAAGTGTGCTCTGACCTAGAGTTCTGCTACCAAGGGGAAGGAACATCTCTCCAGGAGCAGCCCCAGAGTAGACTCTGACCTCTCAGGGAGGCAGCCTGGGAAGGTGCTGCTGTGCAGAGCACAGCAGACACCCCTCAGGGAAGAGAAATACCCCAGAACAGTGCCATGGGCACATTCTGTTTACATCTTCATTATCAACCCAGAGGAACTGACTGGTAGAGGGATGAAATTAAAAAAAAAATAAACCCACTTCAGTATCAGGAAATCTTGTTGGTAGCTTGTCTCCTGGGGCAGCGAGGAAGTATTGCCTATTAAATACCCTCAGCTTTGGGTATCTAAGCAGAGTATGAAGACAATTGCAAGCTTCTGTAAAATGAGCAAGGATCTCTTGCTGATCTGCCTGAGTAGTTCTCAGACACCAACAGGTACTTTCAACCTCCCCAGACTGGGAAAGGGGAAATGGCACCAGTTGCACAAGGCTTGAGAAAAAGAGAGAGACACTGAGGTCCTTGCTGGTACCAGGATACTCAGGAATATGTGAGCTGTTCCAGCTGGAGGCTTCATCACTGAGATTAGGGCACTTCCTTCTGAGAACTCTAACCATCAGTAAAGGCAGGATAGAAACATGCAAAATGAAAACTGACAGGCCTTTAAAGCAGAAGCAGCACTCTAATGGCATGGATTATTCCCAGGAGCAAAGGCTACAGCTTTGCTGATATTTGCAATGACTCAATACACTTGACTTTTAAAAAAATAATTAAAAAAAAAAAGTCCTGAACAGTCACAACTCCCCAGTCTCCAAAAAAGTCAGCAGCAGCTGCAGAGAGCTCCAGTGCTGACAAGCACCTCCCCAGGAAGCAGCACAGTGTACAGGCAGCCAGGCTGAGACAGCCCCGGGAGCCACAGCATCCACATCCTCTTCTCCCAGTGCCAGCAAGGTCTGAGTGCCAAAGGAGATGAATGGACAGACCCTTCCCAGCACAGGCAGGGGCTTCTGACAGCCACAACTCATCAAAGGATGTGTAGGTCATTGATGAGCTATATGTCTCCAACACAGGTTAGCAGATCTTCCAGTGGCCTCTGGCTAGGATGCAGCAGGCAAGTTGGTCCCAAAGCCTAGGAGATACCAGTGTGCCCACTATGGGCACAGACCATGCCATTGCTCAAAACACAGGAGAAAATAGATACAGGCAATTACATGCAGAGCTGACTCATTGTGTCCTCCAGTTTGATGCCACTATCTCTGTAGACAGACAATCTACAGGAACAAAAGGAGGGCCAGCCAAGGAAAAGAGGGATCTAGCAACTAAATCCTAGCTGAGACACCCTTCTCAGAGGAAAGGCCATGTACAGCCACTTTGGGTGCCCTGTTAATACTATACAAAGTTGAGGCCACTTCTCCCACTTCCATTTACATTACCCTATTTCTAAAATAAACCCTTTGAATGTACCCTAGAAACCCAGGATGGGATCAGTGCACTTTGCAAAGGGAGGTGTGACTGTATCATTCGAGGTGGACAAACTAAAACACAGCACAGGAGGAGAACTCGGCCAAGGGCTGGGCAGAGATTTGTGCCAATGCTAGGAAATGCACCATCCGAATTCCTGGCCCCCGGCTCTCACTGGAATGGTTGCCTCAGCCTCAGGACACAAGGACAAGAGCTGGGAACAGTACTAAGGTAGTGCTGAGCACAGCTGCCAGTCAGAATTGCCCTTGTTCTTAGGCAGGCTGCAAGGCCAGGATGCACACAGCTCCCCAGTGACTCCCAGAAAAGGATGGTGCCAGGCATCACAGCATCTGGGAGAACCACATCTCTATCCAGTCACCTCCAGGTCTTGTGCTGCCTTTAAAATGCTTTTCTACAAAGATCTACAATTTGCTGCATGGGACCATGAGCATAGTCCCACATTTAATGAAGGTAGTGCACTGGCTCCTGGGCAGCTGGTTTCATTTACCTCCTCTTTCATTTTAAAGAGAAACCTTTGCCCCTATTATCTGACCTCTTCTTCTGTTGCAGTTAATTACATTAAAGTCCACTTCCCAAAGCTCAGGAATTTCCGGATCTACTTTGTTGCCTGCTGGTATGAGGAGAGTCTGCTAGGAATTAGGGCACCCGCCTGCCAGGGATGCTGAGTGGGGCAGATCCACACCATCAGTGTGACACCCCACTGCCACTGCAGCTGTGAAACTGAGACACCTCTGTCAACAGTGACGGCCTCAAAACCTGAGCATCTTCCCAAGGAGAGGACAGAGCCCCCAGCTGCAGGTCAAGACACAGCGCAGCCCCACTGCTGCTCCCTGAGAGGGGAGGCAGGATGTGACCTGCTCCCTGCCAAGGTAAAGACCTGTGGACAACCGAGAGAGATGCTGCCCACCTCCTATCAATAAATGCACTGATAAAGGAGAATGACTGGGGGCTACTCTCTGGCCCTAAAGGCACAACTCTCACCCGTGCCTTTCTTTGCTCACAGACAAGGTGCCTCTGTCTGTCTTATCAGTGTGAGCAATCTCTGGTCCATGCCATCTCCCCAGCATCACCTGGGACCATTCTGGTGGCCAGGGCCACAATACTGCCAGAGACTGTGCCCTCCAGAGTAAAGGATGGCAAGCCAGCGGGCTAAGCTGTGCCCTAGCCAGATGAAGATGGGCCAGTGATTCCTTCACTTCCTCTAGGCACAGCCTCCAAAGACACTGAGCATTCACAGCTGGCTCATGCAAGCCAAAATACATACCCCTTGTATATACACTGTGGGGTGTATACATGCTGGGCAACTCTCCCGCAGCACCTTTGGGAAATCTGCCCCCTGCTACTGTCTCATGAGCATCTCCACCTGCACACTCAACATCACTAAGCCAGAAGAGATGTCACCAAAGCCAAGCCCAGCAAAAGCATTTTAAGCAGCATCTCATACACACTCGTGTGCCTGGCATTTCTGATTTGCCATGTAGGCCAAGTGACTTTCCATCTTGGAAGATAACACAGCATTCTCCAAGGAGCCACAGGGATAGGTGTCTGCTGGCTTTGCAGATGAAGAATTTGTGCTTCAGAAGCAGCATTGCATAAGCATTTGCCTATTAAATACATCAAACTTGGAGCTGTGCACAAGACTTCTGATAGCAAACCAAACATACAGACTGAGTAGCATGCCCAGGGATGGGAGAGTACATGGCTGCAGGTTTAAGTGGGCAATAAAACTTCACCACGTGCAAGGGCATCAGTGCCAAGCAAAGAGATGGCTGTGGGGAGATTTCTGACCAGTGGAAACCCACACCCAGAGGCTGAGGGGGTACACAATAAACCGAGCATTTACTCATAACCAAACATAACAAACTAAATTGTCAGAGAAATGCCAAAACTCTTGGAGCCACTGTCGGTCCTACCTGCCACACCCTCCTTTAGTGGAAATTCCCTGAACATTTCAAAACCATTCACACATCCCTCTCCAGCAACACATTACTTCTGAAGAGGGAGGAACACATGCTGAGTTACATATGTAAGTAAAACCATACCCAGAAAGGCTGGCGAGACTGCTTGTTTCCACACAGTGTCACTTTTCTGTCAGATATATTTCAGATATGTTCTGTTTTCACACAGAGAATAAGGATCCCTGCAATGTATTCCCTTCTCAATTCCCTTTCTGGATCGAGCACAGCCTTTTCAAAGGAGTAACAGATTTGACAAATTTATAACCAATATCCCAAGAGAATTTTAGGGTTTGGAAGAGAAATATTCATACTTGAAGTTAGACAGCAGATTAGTTTCCTGCTAATAATTTTCTTCTTGGATACAAAGGAACTTGTTTTGTTTTGTTTCGCTGTTTGGAGCAGAGGGATTAGACACTGTTTGGAGTTTTATTCATAAACACTACAGAAGCCCAGCTCGGAGCTGTGGCCATTGTCAGTCACAGAATCATAGAATCATTTTGGTTGGAAAAGACCTTTAAGATCATTGAGTCTAATGGTTAACCAAGCACTGCGAAGTCCACCACTAGACCAGTCCTTACAAATGCATATGGGTGCAATCTCCAGAGCTGTAAACTCAGGCTGCGGGAGAAGTCGCTCCTATGCTGTAGTGGAAATGAGTCAGCAAGCAGCCTCTCAGCTCTGCTGACCCTCATGGGAAAATGCACCACCCCTCCTGCTCCCAGCTCACTGCTTCAGCAGAGCTACTTAGTACAGGAGCCAACAAGCACTTTACACTCATCCTTTAAGAAAAGGTTTCAAAGCAGCCATGTGGGCAGATTCCATGCACACCAGGGTGAAACTCCACATCTGAAGCCTGGAAATTTGTTCCTTCAGCTCATCCAAGGGCTTGGCCCAGTGATCAAGCTCCATTGCAGAAAGCAAGTTCCTGGACTAAGTAAATGCGATCAGCACATGGTGTAATCATGAAAAGCAAACTCCCAGCTGAAACACAGATCATCACTGCACAGCATGAGCCTGTAAGTAACACAAATCCTGCTCCAAATGCTCTGCTACCTCACTGCCCCCAATGCAGCAAGCTGATGCTGCCTGTCAGGGAAGCTCCAGGAGCCAAACACCCAAGCAAGCAACACTGAAGCACAGCAAAGCTAGTTAAGCTCCCTGATAAATGGGACTTGCTGGATGCTGGTCATGCCTGGTGCTATAAACCACCCTGAGATGCCACCAGTTGCTTCTGCCAGAAGCACGAAGGCTAACACACCGACGCAGAGACCGTGCGTGCACTTGTAAGAAACCTCGTGTCTTAAACCCCTCCTAGCTCTTTATAAAAGCAGGTTTTCAGAAGAGCTTTATAAGCCACGATGCTACACTTCAGCAAAGCAACCTGAGCGCTCCACAATGTGTCACTGTGAAGGACCAGCTTGGGAAGCAAGCCATGGGCAGCACACACATGCCCACCCTGGCACTGAGATGCCAGCTCCCATGCTCAAGGCCAGTGCCCCATGTATGAAGTTTATGGACTGTCCCCCCAGTAAGAAAACCTTTCCCTCCTCTTAGTGCTTGTCACACTTAGTGCCACAGCTCAGAGCTTGCTTTGCTCTTCTGAACTGCAGCATGTGTAGGAACCAGGAGGAAAATCAGGTATCAGCATCTCTCTGGCAGCCCCTCCTGGGCCTGGATATTGGATGTTCACCCCCTTTCTATCAACATCTGCTCCTGGGACTCCACTGCTACATAGGACAGTGGTATGCCTATGGACATGTGAGACCCTTACGGAACTGGGGCATTATGCATTTACCATTGGACTAAGCTGCCTCTCCCTCCTCTGAGCCGAACATGTCTAGCTTCAGGTTAGCAGTCACAGGAAGACAGTAATTGTGGTAAAAGGAACATGGCTTTCAGATAGCCCCATGTATCTGTTACATGTGGCTTTTGCTTCACTGTAGTCCCCATTCCAGCCACCACCAGAGCTGCCTGTCCATGGACTCAAAAGTCCAGTGCAGGGCTTTGTTTCCAGCAATCAGGCAGGCCAGGCCTTCAGGAAGGGGTATTTTTAGCCTCTGTCTCAGCTGTAATGATAAAGGTTAATACATCCTCTTCTGTATTTATTCAAGAGGCTCCAGAGGAGGAGAAGAGCATCTTTCACCTACTTAAACACAGCAGGAGCACAGAGGAGATGGCTGCCACACCTCTGTCCCCTTTTACACCCGGACAGAGCATCATCTCTACTCCCAGAATCCTCCGATCACTGCAATTAGTGTTGGAAAGTAGAAGGAATGGTGAATACCTACTGTTGCCAGGTAACAGCATCCACTGTGCTGCCAGCCACTTTCATGAACCTATAGGAAACAGAGGAAGAAACCACATAAGCCCAATGTTGTCACAGGGGAAGTTCTGAAACAACCAATGCCCAGCCTACATCACAGAATACCAAAGGTCACCAGACTCACGGGCTCTTTCTAATGAAACCTTTGCATCCTTAAATGGAATAAATAAATTACACTTAATAGAAATGCTTGGAGCAAGCACAGTGGAATATAACAGAGTGAAACCCAGCTGGCAGCAGAGCTCTAAGCATCCTTTTGGGGCAGGTAGGGAGAGCTTTCAGAGCACAACAGCATTTCATGATCAAGGTCTTGGGATGTGTACTTAGTTCTAGGACTGCAACAATTGTCAGTGGTGATTAAATAAAGTTTTAAATGTCCATCTTAAAAGAAAACACTTCTTCACCCAACACATATTTAAGCCAAAGAATGCCTTTCCCAGATTTAAGCAAGAACTGGAAAAATGCAAGAAAATGAAAATAAAACCCAGCAAAGCTATTAGATCCAAAGATGCCAACTCCAGCTCAGGAAGCCCCTGAACACTGAGGGATGGGAGGATAGGCTGGACATACACTGCTACACACTTCCCTTTATTTGATGCTTTTATTTGGCATTTGCTGTTAGAAAACTGATGGGATTCTGACCTGGATGTTCTTTTGGTTTGTCCCATTCCCTGTGATTAACCACAGCAATTCCATGCACAAGATAAAAGCAAGTTTTTTATATATATGTGTGTGTGTATATGTATTAGTCTCCTGATGGCTTGTGACCCAACTATCTTTAAGAAAATACACCTCTTTGAAACAGCTATTTGAGTCAGAATTGAGGCTACACAGGTGTATCTGATTATGCTACCAGTGTCAAAACCAAAGCAATTCCTAATCTTGGGGACCGTATGCAACCCCTGCAGCAGCAGCCTCTAGTACAGGCTTGCTGCCATCCAAGATGGTCCCTCCCTGTCTCCCTGGTTCAGCAATCTAAACTGCACCTTGGAAAATGGCAGCGCCCAGAAGGACGCCCAAGCAGGTACAATATTCTTATGGTCAGTAGCACAGATATGAAAACACATAAAGGCACGCACCAACTGGACGGGCACACTCTTCTGTTCAGTATTGTAACAGGACCTGTGTAGCTGATGCATTTTGGAAGTGATAATATATGCACATGACAGTAGACTGACTTCAGCAAGTGAATATGATGAGAAAGAAACTGATGCTGTATTGTCTTGGGCTGCTGTTTGATGCACAGGGATCTTGGGAACACAACAGGATCACACACCTGTCCTGACTCCAGTGGGATAGAGGGATGAGTGGCGCTGGGTTCTGCAACTCTGACTCCCCCAGGACAGCCCCATGATCAAAGGTGGGGAAGGAAAGGGAAGGTTTGTGAGGAGAGCTGAGACTTTTTTTCAGACTAGTTGTCATGGCAGGGACAAGAAGCAAGTTTTCCGGCACACAAGCCTCTAATCAGGTCTGAAACAAGAGCAGCAAGCTTCAGGCTAAATATAGCTCGGAAACAATCATTCTGACTTTAAATTAATGATGATACTCAATTATAGACTGGGACAAAAGGGCAGCTGGACCCTGTGAAGCATAAGAGGACACTGGCAAAGGCAGCAGTAATAAATCCCTGCAGACAGAGAGGGAAGAGATACAATTAGAAATGGAAAAAACAATAACAGTCTGTTTAACAAAGAAGCACTGATGCAGCCCTGATTCTGCTGCCAAGCAGCGCTGTGAGCTGCAGTTCCCCGGCTCACCTTTCAGAAATGCTTTTACACCTTGCTTGAGGATTGGGCCTGGGAGACCAGTGCCAACAGAGTAGTTTGGGGATGGTTCCTCCCCAGCTGAGCAGGGCCAGGAGACCAGCTGGACCAGTCCCAGTGCAGCCAGAGGGAGAGATGGGAGCTCCCCCCAACTCACACGGGTCATCATGTGAAAAGTGGATTTTGCAATTATTGCTATGGAGAGGCTGCTGTTCTATAAAACTCAGTGTGCAAAAATAGGCCAAAAGGATCAAAAAAACAGATTCACAGGTGCTCAGTACCAATACAGGGGCTGTTGCCTAAAATGTAGTGCATGAATTGTACAAGAGTGAACTAATGAACTCTAACTAAAATTATGAACATAATCTATATTGGAGTTGAAGATCAATATATTGCAACTGAGTTTGAAGATTAGCCCAGCTTGCTTTCTAACCTCAAATATTTTATGTTCCGAGTATAAAATAAACCATCCCAGACTTTACAAAATCACCTCATCAGGCTCAGTTTGGCATACAGTCCAAAACCTTGAGCAGACCAAGCTCAGAGGAAGAAGCTCTCCAGTTTTCCTCACCAATTCCACAGTGCCTACAGCCCTGGAAAAAAATTCCCGCTATAACCTTCAGCATCCCTGAAGCAGCAGAATCAGGACATCCATCTGTCTTGTATCCCACATCTCTAACAAGCTAATTGGCTTGTGGTTAAAAAGCTCCTGAGAAAATTCTGTTCTAGGACACAGGCATCACTCAGTGCAGTGAAGACCAAAAGCAAGACAGAAAAGGCCCTGGCTTGCTTAGTGTTCCTCTTCAGTCTCTTTAAGAGCAGAATAAACTGGCTAGTTCTGGTCATTTTCAAATGTAATCATAAAATATGCAAATCTAGTTAAAATTTTGCTTTCCAGGTCTGGGTTGTTTTGGTTTTTATTGTCGTTTTCTTGTGGGTCCCGCCGCCCCCCCCGCACCCACCTCGCCCCTCCCAACGCCTGCGCCGCAGCCCGGTTCCATCATACTCTGCCACCTCCACACAGCTTTCTA
>JANHFX010010220.1:0-15362 GCA_027560015.1 Chloroceryle amazona | reverse complement strand
GTCAAGATTTTGTTTTCTGGTTGGGGGTGTTTTTGTTTTTTTGTGTGGTGTTGTGTGGTTCTCCCCCCCCCCCCCCCCACCTTTTATTCAGATTCCTGTAGGATGAATTTCAAGAGTTCCTGGTAAAACTTCAATTCCTTTCTTACTGGCAGAGTTGTACCCACAGCACCCCAGGTGACTTAGGTACCCTCCAAAGGGAACCTAGAGCAGCTCAACAGCTAACAAGTGGTACTTCATGAGCAAGAGATGACAGCCCAAGGCAAGTGGAGATGCAGCGATGCACAGGTATCCAAATAGCCTCATTTTAGGAATACAGATATTACTAATCCCTTTATCCCTGTAGCACCTGTGCTGTTCAAACCACAGCTTCTGAGGCCAGTGAAGATCCATACAGTCCAAGTGACCAGTGCTGGCACATTTTTGTCTGGGATTTCCTGGACTGTGCAATGTCCATGTGTGCAGCACAGCACAAGCAGAGCAAACCAGACGCTTCCGGGAGGGCTCGGATCCCTGCACATGTGCTGCACAGATGGGCTGGTGCAGTAAATCTGCCATTTTCCTACACATTGGGCTTTCTCTGTGAGCACCGATTGATCGCACAGCACACGTGCAATAAACCCACCCCAGGAGCAGTAGGGTAATCGCAGCCCACACTGTACAGGCAATGAGGGTAACTGCTGTAGCAATGCCCTGTAATCCCTGCCTGGCCTTCCACGTATCAGTAACCTGGGCAAACGTGAAAGTCCTCAAAATCTGCTGGGGCGGTATCTCTCAGTGGGAAAGCAGAACACATCAGAAGCACGTGGAGAAACAGGAACTTCAGTCAGGGAGTTTGAGATCCTGAGCATGAGACAAAGCCACTGATCTCAGATATGTCCATCTCCTTTCCCTTGCAGCTACCCAAGTGCCGGCATCCCATGTCAACATTACTACTTCTGCAGCCGTGTGCTGAGCTAGAACTGAGGCTCAAGCTTGTTTTTAAATAAGCAATGAGAAAAATGTAACTTAACAACATTGCTCAGTCACCCAAACACCTCTGTCCCAGAAATGGTAATTCTGGCATAAGGTGGGACAGCACTTCACAGGTCAGGAATGAGCTGTGGGAGAGTGAGGCAGGAGGGCTGCAACACCACAAGATGGTACTAACACAATCTGTACTGTGAAACCAGGGCTCTAACCTGATCTCCCCCCAGAGCCTCTCCCACAGCCACATCTCCCAGGACTGCAACTTTGACTTGAGTGCAGGCATGTCTCTGAAATCCTGTCCTGATTCAATATTTGCCAGTCATGGAACACCTACTGCAACCTTAAACAAATTGCTCCCATGGTTAACTAGACTCCAAGTATGTTATTTCTCCTCTGAATGTGCCTGGCTTCACCTTTCAGCCACGGGAACTTCCTTCCTAGGCTTATTCCTGAAACATTAAAGAGCCAAATGTGAAATCTCTTTCCCATGTAGGTAATTGCAGATTATTATCTTTTAAATAATAAAGTAGTGATCTGGTAACAAAGAATGCAGCTGCACGAAATGACAAGTTACCATCACACAAGCTCCCAGGTGGTTGACTGACATTGTCTGACTCCTAGGTGCTGGACTTCACAAATACAGGTTGTTTCATCTGCTACTCCCTGGAGTACTACCAAAGTAAACTGACATATACCCACTGCCCCTCCAGCCCCAAACAGGAGTAATGCTGGCCTGCCTGTGGTGGATCCCTAGAGCTGGCTGCAAGATCTCTGCCCTTTGAGCCAACAGTGATGGGTAGAAATAGCTTTTATCTTATGTCTGAATTGTTTGGTGAGGGGAACTAAGGCACAGGCTTCATTTACTAACTTCTCCAGTTTCCAATAGCACAATCAAATACCTACAGCAGCAAAGACCCAATTCATGTCACCTGCTGCAAAGACTTTAATCTACAGTGCCAGATTTCTGAGATTTCACTCCAGGGAGCAGAGCCCAGACGGAACTAAATATAAATCTGCTGCTATATTTCATTCTCTCTCTGCTCAGCATCACCTTTCTTCAACCAACTTGCCCTGTGGTCTGCACAAGCCTTCCAGCAAAAAGGGCTTTATGTCCCAGACTGTGACACCCAGCCCTGGTAACCTGCACTCCAGGGATTCTGGAGTTTGCATTTGTACCATGTTGTTGCATTAACACTGATGCTTTTTCCCACCATTAATTTGTCCAGTCTCTTTCTGAACACACACCTCTGGCCTCCACAGTCCCCTGTGACAATGACTGTGCATTACATATCATGTGAAAAAGCTTCCTCCTTTCCAAAGCTTCCTTCTTAAACTACTTTCTGCTCGGTGGAAAAAGCATCCCATTCACAGGCTCATGGGCCTCAGTACCATTCCCTCTGAGTCACCTGTCTTCTAAGCTGAAGAGGAATAGACTATTTATTCTCTTCTCACATGAAAACATTACATACCTCTGCATATCCTTACCTGCTCTCCTTGTAACCCTTCTGGTTCTATTACATCTTTTCTGAGATGAAATGACTAATATTGTAGATAGCAAACAGGATGAAGGTACACTGCGTACCTACATAGCAGCATAATCTCATCTGTGTCTTTTCTTACCCATTTTGTTCTTTCTATACAGGTGACTGTGATTTTGGCACTGCAGCCATCCAGATCAAGTTTCAGCAACAACTATCTTAACCCTTTCCTTCTGAAAGAGCAATAGTTAAATCATTTGCTTGTATATCTGAACCTTGACCCTGCTATATAACCAACCACAAAACACCTCATCACATCCTTCACACATCATTTCAATGGATTTATGAATAGATTCACTCATAAGTTCAATGCTACCAGAGCCTGAGATCATGCTGCAGTGATCTCCTCCTCCCTTTGTGTCATTAGTTTAATGTTGCTTGTCTTGTGGATTGTTTTTTTTGCACAAGATTCTTGCTCTGGAATTATTCAGTGTCCTGGTACAGTCTATGCTTGTGGTAGCTTGCATAAAGTTAAAGGCTTCTATCTGCTTTCTGAGACAGGTGCACCTCTACAGCATCACTAAGGAGCCTTAGACCAATACAGCAAGGAGGTGCTTTTTATTACAAATCAAACAGCCAAAACAGAGCTTCTAAAAAAATGCAGTCCTTACAAGTCCCTGTGTTGAACAGGGCAGAAAACCTTGGCAGCAAGAGGACAGGACAAATACCCACTTTTTTTCCTGAAACCCATCCAGAGTCCTTCCCTTTGCTTATTCCACCTAGTACAGGCTCTCCTTGTTTCTCTTCCCTACTTGAATTTAAATAATAAATTCTGTCCATACATTGCCTTTGTCTGCAACTCCAGAACAAGTCATGGATAAAAAGCAATGGCTGGACCAACTGATGTGTGCTGACCGTCTCAGACAAACGGTCCTCTTCACCCTCATGACAGCATGGACACAAGGCATAGGCAATCATCATAAAAATCCTATCAAAGACTCCCACAATTTTAACATCTTTATTTTGCTTTGGCCTCTGGTTGTACTGTTTCTCAAGTGTACAGTTTGTGCCATTTCATGAGCTATAAGCTAACACCTATCTCTGATACAGAAGCACCAACACAGGAACCTGTACTTAGGGTTGATTTTTGGATGCAGGGATGAGGTCTGGGATAGATTTTAAACTGACCCTTACCTTGCTCAAGATATCATCTCCAGGCCCTGTTCCAATCCTGCCACATTCACAGCTGGCAGGAAGGAAGGGCTTCATCACTACTGACCAGTGTTCTTCCCCACCTTAATGGGCTCCTTTCAGAGCACTGTGGAATGACATCATCACTAAAATGAGTCAAAGTGACCCAGATATGTGACTAACTCTCCATGGATACTACAAACCAGGAGTAGGAGGCAATAAAATCATGAAGGATGTGCCTTTTGAGAGGAGGACTGGCACATGGGAGCTTCCTCTCTTGCTGCTGCCACCTGGCCAGAGGCGTTGTGGCTCTGTGACCAGAGGGTGGATGTGCAATGGAGACAGCAGTAACAAGAAAGGGCCAAGGAGGCAGCAGGTCTGAGAGCTGGGAGATGAAGAGGTAGGGAAAGGATGTAGCTCCAGACAAGAAACACTTTCACTTCTCTGGTGACTTCAGCAGGCTCAAGACCCAAAGTGGCCACAGAGCACCAACAACAGCCAGCCTAGCATGGACTTAAGTTCCTGCCAGCCCTTATCCTCCTGGAACTGTAGCTCCCACCATGGTGGGGATAACATCCCAACACTTGTGAGTGTCCTATGGCAAAAACTAGGCTACACCAGCTGAGGAACAACAGGTCACGAGAGCTCCTAGCCAAATCTGCCCAGACATGCCAGCCTAAGTTTTGTACCAAATGTTTTAACACGTTACCATCTCTTCTTCCTACTAGCTTTCCCTCGTGATTCTTCTCTTCCAGTACTGAATGTGTGATTCAGTCGTGCATTAATCTTTGTGTCTGATTCCTGATCTGTTGTTAAAATCTATGTTAATTCCTTAGAATCCCACCTACCCCCCGCCCAGGTAAATTCTGAGAAGTTCTGGGATTCCTGTACCCGCAGATGCAGTAGGTAGCTAACATGGTCTGCTCTCCAACAGCTCAGGCTGCATGAATGGTCTAATTAACACCTCATCAAACTCAACTGTTGGTTGTGTCTGGAGAAATTCCCTCTTGCACCTGTGCATTCACAAGACACCATTTCCAGCCTCCCACACAGCAGGCCTGAGCCACTGAAGTGATGCTCCATCACTGCAGAGCCTGTCCTTACATAAGTGGTAGCAGCCCTGGTCCAGTTTCCAGGACTTGCCAGCCCAGAGTGACACTTATACATATGCACTGCAGCTGCTCCAAGCTGTTGCACCATGCAGGATGATGCAAGAGCTCAGGAGCAGTAACTCAGCCAAGTTTGTACAAAGCCTATGCTGCTGCATTTCAGGCAAGGCTCTTCTCCCTTAACTATATCTATCCTACTTCCATCATCAGAAAGGATATAGCTTTTACCTAGAACAGCTCTGTGTCACCTGCCTAAGGACAGCCTTTGCAGTGGGACAAGCCTGCACACCCCCCCACTACATGCTGCAAACCTTCAGGTGCCTGATCTGCACTCACCATCTAGCATGTATAGCAGACCCCAAAGACAGGTGGCAACCCAGAAGGGGTCTGGTCCCACCCGTACCTGGAGGATAGGTCCTAAGATTGGGTCAGAACGGCCCTGGAGATCTCCATCTGCCACCAGTGAGACAGATGGAGCCTGAGGCAGAGCAGAAAGCAATGCCCCATTCACGCGGATACTGCCATTATTGCAGGACAAGGTTTGAAACATAAAGAATAAGTTTAGCTTAGTTGCTTGAGCTCACAGTTAAACAACAGACTACAATGGTTCAGCTTATTGCCATTTCCCGCCCCCCCCAAAACCAACTTCCTCACTTTGTGTAACCGGGCACTACTTGTCTGACAGACTAATCACCCCATCCCATCTTCTGCTCTGCATTGTCTCATCTCTCCCCTCCAGCCTGATTTAACACCTGAGTCATAATCTTCCACTTGGCACATCTGTTCCTATCTGACTGATTTCTGCTGTTCATCATGGTTTTTAAAATAAAATAAATATCATCAGGACTATTAACTGCATGCACTTTATTTTCTCTGGAGCCTTCACAGGACTGTGAGCACCACAGAGACCACTCACGGTGGCCTAGCAAGGCAGACAGCAGGTTTGCCATTGAGAGCACCTTTCTAAATTCCTTCTCCTCTCTCCTGCTTGCTATGTGGGGCTCATTTAGGATCCCAAGAGGCATATCCTGGCCATGACAGCCCCAGGCACAGGCTGAGCCACATCCTGTTGACCAGTTCTGTGATGCTTCTGCAGAAGGCAGAGCTCTCAGTAGCACTAACCAAGAGTACTGAAGAGACCTCAGGGAGCTGCTGGGAATAAAGCTCACACTGTTGAGCAGTTTACGCACTGGGGTTTATTTGTTTGTCTTTCTGCAATTCCATTTCCAAATGCTGCAAATGAGTGTTTAGCCCTTTATGTAATCAGGCTTGTTCCCTCTTCTTCAGACCCTGCCTGGTAATAATGGGGTCTTTATGTGGAAAGACAAGCAGCTTTTTTCTCACAGGACCCCATGGGCTGCAAGGCCACGCAGGCACGTGCTGCTTGCCATGAGCTGCAGACACCAGGGTTTGGAGTGCAGGACATGAGTTTCTCCATCAGAGAGAGAAATCACTTTGAGTGCCTGTGGACCAGCACCACCCTGACAGGCAGAGATGGCAGCAGAGAAGCAGTCTATAGCTTGAAGAGCAGGAATGCTTGTTACAGCTCTTCCAGACCAGTGCAGGGGTCTGGAAGACCCCTACCATCCTGTCACTGGAGCTGTTCAAACCCTAGCTCTTACCCACCTTCCCTTTCATTTGAGATAGTTTCTGCCATCCTCTCCATCAGAGTGTATGCTACAGCCTTGCTCCTGGGGTTGCCCAACCACGCTGGCCATGCAATTTGTCTCTTCCAACCCCTCTTTCCTGGGACCCAACTGCAGTGCACAAAGGGTAAATGCAGCAGCAGGGCTTCCCTTTCTCTAAGAGCTTCTTGTCTCTCATCCCTGCTGTCTTCCTTACTCAGACTGCTCCTCTGGGCACTAATAGGTTTCCTGTGGATCTAGGCTACTACAACACTGTGGAACTTCCCTCCCGCCACTCTCACTGCACCTTACCAAAGGCAGGGCCTCTGGCGAGTGATGAGCTCACACAGCCTTGGTGGCAGCCACAATGTGGGTGAAGGGGCTGCTCCCCAGCTTTCGTCAGCGGGAGGGGTGCTGGTGTTACAGCTGGTTCAACCAACTTTATGGTCTCTCTGCGCTGCTGCGGCAGAGCTGAGAATCTGGCCCTGGTTCCCTCCCCGCCTCGCTGGAGACTGCATCAGTGTGCTGTTTATTGTTTCTGCCAGATCATTCATGCAGATGTTAATGAATGCTAGACCCAGATTTGGTCCCTGCAGAGTCCCTTCCACACCTCCCCCTGCCCAGCCTTCTACACTGGAGTTTCTGTTTACAGTCCTGCAGGGAATTTCCCCTCTGCTGCATGGTCTTGAAGCCCCACAGTCCCAATTCCTGCTTCCAGCAGGCTCCCACACTTCCCTGGTTCCTGTAGCTGTCCAGCATCACCTCCAGGTGTCTGCATCCCTCACTATCACCATTCCTGCTCCATCTCTCACCTCCCTAAACTAGAGACATGCCAATTCTCCCAGGAGGGAGAAGAGGGCTTGGACAGTGAATAAAGTTGCTACAGGTTCTTCCTCTGCATAGAGAAAGCACATGGAGAAGTCGTCACCTAATAGGAAGAGTAAAGCCATTTGTCCAGGAGAACTGAAGCAACATCTACACTGGTAAATGGTGCCCGGACCCATCTCCTAGCCCTGCAGCCCACAGGCATGCAGAAGTGCCATCCATGCCACTGTGTTATCTTCACATCCCAACAAGGTAGACACTTAAGTCTGCCTATAACTGGGAAATGCTGTTAATCAGCCCAGACCAAAATCCCATCAGGGACCTCTGCAGAAGTTTAGCAGCACAGACAACCATGTCCCCAAGCCTCTGGTACTGTGGTGGCTGAGTCATGCAGAACCATGGTGTCCTGGCAGCTGTTAGACACTGGGAAGCCAAAGAACAAGTCTACTGCTGCAAAAGGACATCAGTCTCAGGAGAGGTTTCTGATCTCTTCTTTATCAAAGTAACATCACTTACCCTTCCAGAAGGGCAATGACGTTTTTTCTGGGCCTCCCAATGTTTGGCCCATAGAGGTTTGCTCTAGAATAAGTGCGGATAAGCTGCAGCAGGCTTCTCAGCTGGATGTAGTCCTTCCCCAGCTGGCTGCCATTCACCGAGCGGCCGATCAGGGTCCGATAGTTATTGGGCTCTGGGAAAATAAAAATAGACAAGCAAGGCTTGCCAGCTCCACTCCTTCATCTGTGCTTCCGGAGAGAGACACAGCTCATGCTGTCACACAGCTTGAGCTCCACAGAGCAAGCAGGCAACTCCACAGAGCAGCAGAAGGAGCCTCTGAGGAATGGATGAAGGCCACTGCTTGCTCTTCTGTGCCAGCATCTTTTCCCGCACTCCTTTTAATGTGTGCTGGGTGGAGACCCACACCTGCACCTCTATGCTCCTGTCCCCATAGGGTCCCTCATTTCCCCTGGCACTGCAGCCACCATACAAGTCCATACAGATACTGGTCTGACCACCCCAGGATCAGCTGTGCCCAGAAGCCAGGGCAGAAACATTTCATGGGCTTACACCAGCTGATGGAAACATCCAGCAAAGAGGCTAACACATGCCAGTTCCATCTTAGAGATGGTGCCACCTTATAGAAGGGGCCTTTATACCCCTATGAAACTACACTGGCAGAGCATCCTAGGATCTGCAAATACCCTCTTTCAAAAGGGAATACCTTTCTATTGCAGAGATCTCTATTCCCATGGCTCTTCTGTTCCCACACTCACCATTGCCCAGCTCCCAGGAGATGTTGTACTTCTTGCTTGCACTGTACTTCAGCAGGCTAAGGGCATTGGAGCTGTTCCAGGAGTTGTTGGGATTTCGACGCAAAGCATTCAGTGTAAAGATCAGGTGAAGGCCAGAGCAGTCAGCAAAGTTATACAGTTTGTCTAGAGACCTGGCTGGGAGAAAAACAAAACCAGTTTGTAATGAAAGCTAGTTCCAGGGAGGTTCAAATGATCCTGCTGTCCATCAGACCTTGCTTTCCATGTAGGATGAACCACGGTCAAATGCCATCCCTGTGACATCTATAACTGCAGAAATGCACCTGACCTTTGAAACCAGGATAGGATTCCAGGTGTGGGCTCATCTCCTTCCAGCATGAAACTTGGATGCCTTCCACCACCATGTCAGAGCTAAGGGCCATGTTACCAGAGACAACATTTCTTTTCATCTCCTCTTAGCGAGGAAAGTTCAGCCTTTCCTGTGCTTATCCTGCCTGGCATCTCTTTCACAGCAGATCTCTGCCAGCACCCAGGGAGCAGAGGAGGAAATCAGCACCCCAGGGCTGCCAGCTCACAGCCACCTCTCCTGCATGCCACTGCAGCCTACTGTCTGCTTCCAGAGCCCCCAGTGCAGTAACCAAGCCCCAGCAATAATTAAGTAAAGCCTTCAAGGTGTGCACCATGCTAACCACTGCTCTGCACACTAAGAGGGGATCTTTGTGCCACCCCTTGAGCTTGGGGAGAGAGGATGGCTCCCTGCCTAGTGACAGCCTGGCCAAGTCCTGCTGCTGAGGTGGCCCTCCGGGGTGCTGGGGTCTTTGCCAGATTTGTGTCCTACCTACTGTCCCCAAAGCTCTCCAGAGGTCTTGATAAGCAGTGGGGCACCAGCCAGCAGCAAGAAGAGAGACCAAAGAAAGATCTGACCCACATTTCACGAAGGAGTGACATTAACATGGGAGAGCCAAAATGCTTAATGCCTTTATTTTCCTTCAGTCTTCCCTAAAAACTCAAAAACAATCAAATGCCTGATGAAGCTAATGCTGGTGTTAGCAGGATACAAACTCGCACAACAGCGAGAGGAGATATGGTTAGAAAGTAATTAGGTAACTGTGGTGTTTTCAATCATCCCTGCCTCTTGAACTGCATCCCAGGACACTCAGCAAGCTTCCTGAAACAGCCTCAGAGATGCAAACACTTAACTGAGAGGAGCCACCAGGGATGGGGAGGTTCTAGGGGGCTGGGGAGGGCAGACTGAGGGCTTTGCTTTCAGAAGAGGGGAAGGAGGCACTGGGGAATTACAGAGTAGGCAGACCAGCTTCAGGTCCCAGAAAAATACTTGGACAAATAACCAAGCTGCTTGTCAGCACTTACAAAATATAAGGAGATGATCAACAGCCACAGGAATGTGTCAAGAACAAATCACACCAAAGCAATCTACTGACAGGAGAGCAGGGTTTGCAGGCAGGAAAACAGACATTTAGGTCTTATACCTTGATGGTTTTTAAGGCTTTTGACATGATCGCACATGATGTTCCCTCCAGCAAGTGAGGAAACCCTGATCCAGGCTGAACTACACTGAGAGATAGGCATGCCGAGAGCAGCTACCAGTAATTTGCTGTTAAACTGAAGGGTCTAGGCAGCCTGCTCTGGGTCTCTTTATGCAATTTTCAATAAAGGGGGAGACACAAAGAAGCAGGGGATACATACAGCAGACTTGCCATAGCACTAAGGTGACAGCATGCACCACCTCAGCCAAGGGAGCCAAAGGGGATAGAGAGGAGGCGACCACATGCTCAGGAAATTGCTCTAAGCCCAAGGATGATGCTCCGAGACTCCCTACCTGCACTGCCTGATCAAGGTGCAAGTGAGGCGGTGAGAGCCAGGAGCTGCCCTGCCCGTTTGTCTGTTGTACATTCATTCCATTACCTTTCTTGATTACTGAAAGAAAGCCTCAGTGAACATAGAGCCATCTCTGAGGTCTGAGAAGAATCAACTTATTTTAAAAGTAATGTTTTGTGGAGGGTCAAGGAAATAAGCTGAATAGCTAATGTTTAATGGAATACAGCAAAGTCATGTAAAGGAGAAGAAAGGAAAAATGTGGGAAAGAAATTCCCGATCTCTTTCACAGCCTTTTTCTAGACATTACTGGTTGAGTGAAAAGTAGCTGAATTAAATTAATCTAATGTATTCATCCCACTGGTTCAGGCACATGAGCTATTTTTTTTTTTTCTGGACATTCAGTAAATTAGAGACAGATACAGTTACTTAATACTCATTTACTTCAGACCTCCAGTCAAAAAGCTGCACTTGAGACTCCTATAAAGAGTATAAGACAGACACCTAAATGACAACATGAAGATAGCAAAAAAAGGTGTTACCTGCAGTTCCCCTACTAGAAATTAAACTTTTTCACTAGTGCAAAACAGTTGTAGTTCTCAAGTATTACAGGAGGGGATTTGGTTCATGTTTAGGAATCTCTGCAGAGGACTAGGAATTGATTTTCTATGTATCCACCAGAGGAAACAAAATGTCTGTTTATAGAATCCTAGAATACCCCAGGCTGGCAGGGACCTCCAAAGATCATCTACTCCAACCACCCTGCAGTAAGCAGGGACATCCTCAACTAGATCAGGTTGCTCAGAGCCTCATCAAGCCTGACCTTCAGTGTCTCCAGGGATGGAGCATCCACCTGGAGGTGAAGGGAGGGGCCTGCCACTGTGAAATTATATTTTCCCCATGACACTTAGCTTGTTTCCATGCACCTGGACACATAGATGCCACGTGTATTTCATGTTCTGCCATGAGCTTCCAAGCTGGCAACCTCAGTGATCAGAAGAAACACACAGAGGTCTGGGGGTGGCTCCTGAACATTCCCAGCGGTCTCCCAGCGTACAAACAGACCTGCAGACAGCAGAGAGGCCACAAAGAGCAGAAAACTACTAACAAACCAATCTCTGCATCAGGCCAAATTGTTAATACAGGCACTCTCAGTATGAAGAGTATCAGGTATCAAGTCTACTTATATCCTTCATCTTTGACAGCTGTTTTGGGATAGTGTGAACTTGGAAGCACCAGCCTCTCCATTAGCTCTGTATCAGAGCATTGATGAGCAGTTTGCACAAGATGCCCAGCCGTTGGTGGTTAAAGGGCATGTCTGACCACTCCTGAGATGACCACCTTAAACTGGAATCTCTGTTGCAGATGGCTGCAGTTAGATGAGAAGAGTACTGTCATGGGTGGCCAAAGCACAAAAAGAAGCATATTTAGAAGATCTCAAGTGATGTCCAGCCCTCCATAAGTACAAACACAGCCAAAAAAGAATGCTATAAATATTTTACTGCCATAACTAGGGATGGCCACATTACTTCTGAGTAATGAGAACATGAAGAAGTGCAGTATTATTAACAGCTGGCTGAAACTCACTTCAAATTCTGGATAATTGCACTGGTTTTTTTTGGTTTTGTTTTTTTTCAAACACAGAATATCTTGCAGGAATTTAACCTTTCCGCAGCTAACAGATCATTAGGCAAGGCTTTCACAAAGCATTTCAATATAAAAAGCCATTGTCATACCAGAATGAATCTTAATGGCACAGAACTGGATTTATAAGATGCTCTCCCTGCCCCTTCTCTCCCTCTGCCTGGTGCAAAGATGCACGTGCTCAGCACTCACATGCCACTGAGCCCAGCAAGAAGGAATAAAGTAAAAAAAAAAAAAATAAATTTTTTTAAAGTGCAAGGACACTGAGAGTCAGCTTCTGCCACTTCCTACTGCTCCTGAACTTGGAGCAAGGCTAATGAAAGCAGCAAAGCTCTGCACTCTATTCTCTAGCATCCAGCAGCAGTGCCTGATGGCAAGATTCAACAGGGATGGGCCCCTGCCTTAGGGGGGTGGGACTAACAGCAGCCAGAGACAGAGGACCCTGGCACACGAAAAAATTGACCTTTCTCAACCTTTTACATCCTCGGTTACAGAGGCTTGAGTGCCTCTGGAGAGTGAGTACTGCTCAATGATGCATGGATAGGCAGCTGCCAGTGAAAATCTGCTCACAGTCCTGCCCTCGGCTGAAGGTCTGCACAGGAGTTAAAGATTTTGGCTGTTTGCATGGATCTCTCACCCTGCACAGAGGGAGAGAAACAATTTCAAAATGCAGAAGGTGTTTGTGAGGCCACAAATGGTGTCAGGGTTCAGGCGACGAGTATGCCCTTTGGGATTCTTTTCCCTTTTTCCTCTCTTTTATAGGAGGCTAAACTTTAAAGTTTTCTGAAAGATGGATGGCACCTAACTCTGTGGCACACCAACACAAAATCTGAGGCACATTAAAATGTCTCTGGCAGTTTAAAATAATTGGAAAGACTTTCCAGTTATAGTTAGTGAGTTAAATGTTATACTAGAGACTTTATAAAGAACAATGTATTGACTGCCATTTGGTAAGATGGACAGTTCAATAATCTCTGGGTTTGAAAGTCTTCCACATTTTTTTATTCTGCTTCAGGAATTTTGCTTTGGCAGGGTTTAGCACAAAGAGTGGAAATTCATGTGCATGCAGAGATGGAGGCTGAGATCAGCCCGTGGGCTGCAGGGTGGTGGGGCATGGCACAGCATGCCGGAGGCTTTTGTAACTCTGGGAAATCAACCAGGAGGACAGGAAAGAAGAGCCTGTTCTCCCTCTGTCCCCACTGATCATCACATCCTTCTCTTACACATACAGGGTATGCCAGTGCTGAGGAGGATGGGGCAAGAGCTGAGCACAGAGTGGACAGCACTCACCACACTCCCCACATCCCAATGTTAGCTGAGAGACCAAGCAACTACACAACAGACAAACCCTTCTGTTGATAAAGCAAATAAATGCCATACTAGAAATAACAATTTCAGCTGAATGTGGGTATTGCTTGACTCTGCATTCCTCATATATTTTAAGCAAAGCCTGAAGCGTCCCTGCAAACAACTCCTGGCACCAGCACCACAGGCAGCACCATCCCCTGCTCATCAAGCACCCTGCAGGAGATAGTGGCAGGAAGGATCTGGGAAAGACTTATCAAAGAACAAAAAGAAGTCCAAAGAGAGTTTTACAGGGAGGGGACAGAAAGGACAGTACACGGTGTTCAGACAAGAGATGACTAAGAGGGCTGGCAAGAGCAATGAATGGAGAAAGAAAGGTATTCCCCCTTACAGAAGAACAATTGGGTACATTGAAAATTTATTTACAAACAAGTTGCCACCATAGTCAGCTGAATTCCCTTTGCACTGTCTCTTTTAGGTTGAAAATCCTCATAAAAACACATGTGTGCCACAAGGACTTAATGTTTTATTAGCAAATAAGTATGAATTGGAAGATACGTGACAGGCAATCAGAGTGACTCCAGACCCCTGGGACAGGTATGCAAAGCTGACTTGAAATCTTCCCATGGATTCTATCCCCAGTCCTGGTAGGGTTTCAGACAATGAAACCAGAACCACCCCATCCACAATTTGCACAGTTAGAGCACCGCAGAGTAGCCTTCACCATCACTGCAAGTTCAGAAGAACAGCAACATCCCACATGGTCTGTATGTACTGTACATCCATCTTGATCCACTGGATCAAGGGAAGGTTTTCCTATTCTAGCTCCATGATAAGCCATTCCTTCAAAGGTGCTGCTTAATGAGAATTTTCAAGATTTCAGGGCTACCATGAAACCCACACAGTTGCTGGAAATTGCTTTCTAATGATGACCATTCCAGCTGAGAAGCTGTTTGGTTTTAATTCAATCTTCTGAAGTATTTTGCTATGCAGTAAACCCACACTGTGTAAAGATGCTGAAGAATTCCCAGGCAAAATTGCTGGCAGGAGGAAAAGGTTTACTTGCCTCAGACACACGTTTCACCTGAAATGCTCCCTCTACCTGGTCAGGCTCCCAGTTTCCCCCAAAGAGGATGGAGCTGTGCAGAACCATCCCTTGCTCTCATCTGCATCCCAGGCTTCCTTACCACTCTACGAGAGGGCAAAGGCTGGGGGCATGCTGTGCAAGGTGCAGCACTGGAGGTCTGCTTTGAGTGACAAGAAGTGCTTTGGCAGAGCCTAATGGTGCTATAGAAAAGGGATCTAGTCTAATCCCATCTGAAGAATACCTGAAAGATAGAGAAACTTGCTTTAATACTGCCAGGCAGTAAAGAAATGCTGCACACTGTGTGTTAATGAGAACCTGGATTTATATCCAGCTGGATGACAGATGGGGGATCTGGCACTATTTGCCCCAGAGTATCGAGGGGGCCTTGTTCTAAGGGAATTGTTGTCATCATCCCTGGTCTTTAAGCAGTTGAACATCAACCCTCTATATTCATTCAAGTCTTTAACTAGATTTTTCATTTCACTGCCAGTGCTGAGGTGATTATGCCAACCACGTGAGCTAGGTTTAGTCCTTAACACCATCATACAAAAATAGTCTGGGGGCTTGGTGTCAATCTCTCGCCAATAAGGAGCTTGGCCAGCAGCCATGGATTGTGGGCCGAGTTCCCAGCTGGCATATAACTTGGAAGACAACCACGAGGTCTGGGTTCAATATCCAATTGCTAAGGAGTCTGGCTGACAGCCTCATTTTGTGGAATGAATCCCAAATTAATATAATGCTTTTGATACCAGACAAGGGGCATGGCCTGCTTCCAAATGCTGTAAGGGCTCAGATAAAAGCCGTAGGCATTGGGTTCAGTGTGTAAATGGTATCGAGGCTGGATAACAGTCAGGACTGGGCTTAATCCTCCAATGGTAAGAAAAAAGAATGAGCCCTGAGCTCTGTGTTCATGAAGAAGGTGGGGGGGGGGGGGGAGGACTCTAACAAACGGAAAAGCAGTCGGGCCTAAACTCTCGCAGAGAAGATCCCGAATGGGGCCGTTGGTTTTACGGGCCAAACGTAAAAAG
>JANHFX010010218.1:0-15413 GCA_027560015.1 Chloroceryle amazona | reverse complement strand
TCCTGGGGGGGTGCGCCGCCGAGGGGGGGGGCGGGTCTTTGCCGCGCCGAGCCGTGGGTGGGTCCTGGGCCGTGCGCGACCTTCAGCCGTGGCGCCGCCGCATCCCTTCCCCCGGCTTGAGGCGAGGGAGCGCCAGGGTCTCGGCTGTTTGCGCCAGTGAGATGGGCCCGGCGTCTGGCTGGGGCTGGGGCGAGCGCGACAGCCAGCGGTGCCCGATGTCAGGCAGCCGGTGAGGACGGCCGGCACCTGGCAAGGGCACCGGGCTCTTCCCAAAAAGAAGACCTGTGATGTTTGGGCCCTGACCCGTCCTGGGAAGGACGCGGTGACTTTTCTAGGCTTTTGTATCGGTCAGGCATAAGAAAAGATGACGTGGGCTTTCAAAGTCATGTACGGCGGATGTTTGGGAGCGGGGTGTTTCGTTAAAAATTTTAGCTATTACACAGTCGGCCCAGTTACAGGCACACTGGGCATCCATTAGTGGATTGGGTTGGCATAAGAGCTGTGTTAATAAACAGCATCTGCTGTAGCAGTTTTTTGTATCCTGCTTCTTCTGGTGCCTTGCTGGCTACGGTATCTGCCTGGTTTGGTAGGTCACTGCACGTGTGCCTCTTTTGAGGTGAGTTATAAGATAAACACCAAAAGTTTGTCCTAAACATAAACTCCCTTAAGCATTAGAAAAAGACATCTCTCAACTTTAATAATAATAATAAAAAACAAACAAACCCTTTTATTGTAAGGATGATTAAACACCGAAACAGGTTCCCCAGAGCAGTTGTGGAGCCTGAAGATTCTAAAAACCTGCCTGGGCCCTTTCCTAAGTGACCTGCAGCAGCTGCCCTTGCTTTGGGCAGGTTGGGGTTGGACTCTGTGATCCAGAGTGCCAATCTCAAAACATTCAGTGAACCTGCAAGTATGCTACTGTAGTCAGGCAAGGCCTTTGTGTTAATGAACTTCTTGCAGTAGACCTGAAACTTTGGTTCAGACACAGAGGTCAGACAGAAGTCTGCCCTCATGTACTGAAGTGTTTTTGTTGTTCCTGTGAAAGTGCTATTGAGGTTTTGTAGCTGGCTCAAGGAACTTGCTGATCTACCTGAAAAATAACTGGGGGGGGGGGGGAATAGTGTAGTGGTCTAGTCTTATCACCAGGCTTTTGAAGCTGTTCTTTTAGCTGAACTAGTGAAGATTCCTCTTAAGTAGGTGTTAAAGAGATTCCTTAGCAATTGGTAGAAATGTGCCTGTGTTGAATGGTTATGTAGACAGGACTGGCAAGTCTCTTCATAAGCACTTTGAGGAATTGTCCCTTTTATCATCATCAACTCGACTTTGTTTTTTTATTCCATGTGTAAATTCGGTTGAATGAGCTCTGAAAATCAGAAATGTTCTTCCTCTCAGAACTCCCTGTTTGCCCATCTGCTCCTGTGTCACCTTTTTTGTATCTTAAAACACAGTACTCTGAATGTGCCGCCTTCTTATGTAAATCCACTGTCTATTGAATGTCCTGAAAGCAGATTTAATAGCTGACAACAGAATTATTAAGTTCAGTGTAGAGATTAGTTTGATTTTTCTACTGATCCTGTCCAACCTAATTTAATTTTGTTAACTGTCCCATATTGCTTGTCAGGACGAGCAGCCATGGCTGGCCATGACTCGGGATCTCAACACCAATTCACTGGATTTCAGAAGTACTTCAATTCCTATACCATCACAGGCAGAAGGAATGTATGTATTACGGATATTTTGTAGTCTAGTATAATGGTGTTTTCAGGGGTTAGACTGAAACTAATCGAAATTTTTATGTTTTCCAGTATGTAATAGCAACATACACAGGTGTTGCAATGCTTGTCTTGTATTTCAAGCTTAGACCTAAAAAGAAAACTCCTGCTGTGGCAGATAAGTGAATGGTAAGTGGCTGGTGTTTTCCCAGTACCAATATGCTTCAATGCCAGCCCAGGAAGAAAGAGTGACAAAGGACGAGTTGCTAATAATACAATGTGATGAGACACACACAGGCATGAGAACTTTATAATTTTAAACCTCAACTGAGGTATAGCATCAACTTATTTGGGGGCATTCTGAATGAAGCATGTTGTTAAAGGGGGATGCAGAAAGTAGGAGATAGCAGTACTTTTTTTTGTTCTGCTGACATGGTGAATGGGACGTGGAACAGCAATGCAGGGAGGAGGAGTAAGCAAGGAAGGAGGAATGGAAGGATGCTGCAGCTGGGTATGTCAGGCTTTGCCTACTACTGTTAGGTGCCTCAGCTCTGTCCTTCTGCTGTAAAATTGGAGTAACCGTTGCTTTGTACGTTACTGAAACAAAGTAGTACTTGAGGACTTAGTTGTATCAGAGAATTCTAAGCAGAGATTAATGCAGTCTGTTAAAAACCTTACTTTGAACAATAAAGGAGCATCATACTATGGAATGGTACATATTGCACACCTGATTATGCAAGGTCCATATAGAAGTGGCTTGACTTGTTCTGGTATAGCAACAACCAAGTAAAAAAAAATTCTAGAGTCACTTTCAAAATGCCATTTTTTTCAAAATTTTGTATTTGAAAAAGCATGTGCTGCCCTCATCATCTTCAAAAAGGCTTAGAAAACATTAAATCTGAGCATCATTGTGTGTTAAGGTGACATCAGTCATTTCTTCCTGGATGTGCTCAAATCTGCCTGCTTGTAACTACAACTGCTGAGCTTGGGGGAAGGGGATGCTCAATTACTGGTACTGTTGTGTAAGAGTTGCTCTGTTTGATCTCTCTTCTCTCGGCAGGTTGCTGGCATGTCTGAACCTCCAATCTCTGTCACTAATGCAAGCTGATGACCTGTTGTGGCTAATAAAAATAAAATAATTGTTTTATTGGAAATATGAAATGGTGCAAAAAAAAAGCATAGGTGTGGCACTTCTCTTTTTTTCCTCTGTGAAAAATAATTGCTTGTAGCGAAGATGGAGTAGATAATTCCTGTCATTACTATCTTAACTAAACTCTGCTGCTGTTGTAACACATCTGAAAGTGTTCTGAGCACCCGACAGTCACCTAGGAAAGACCTCAGCATGACAATAATACCAGTACAGAGCTTACAGTTGATGAAAGCATCTCCACACCTCATGGCACAGTGGATAACAGAAAGCTGCAGTTACACAAGCCAGTTACCTGGTCGCTCCCACTTTCTGCATTGCAAGCTAGTAGCTTATATGGAAACAGTGACAACTTCATTATTATTAATACAATGCAGATTACAGTGGTTTGGAAAACCTCCCAAAATAGGCTGATGAAATTATGGTAATGGAGCTTTCTCCATTACTGGCCTCTCTTGCAGAGGTAACGGGCAGAAAGTGTGACTTAATTTGCTGATGTTAAATCTGTGTATTCATAAACAGTGGCTTAAGTAGTTCAGTGCTTATTTTTCTTGGACCTAGCCTCCTTCTAAATGTTCCTGCTACAGGGAGGTATATGCAGCCTCCTCCTGGCCCAACACTAAAACTTGGCTATCATGTCTTCCACAGTCTTTCTGTATCTCAGTTAAAACTCAGTACCTTCCCTAGATGTCACATTAGCTCTGCTCTGTGAATGTGGTTATACAGCACCATGCTTCTCAGACAGATGCCAGCAGCAGGGGTGGAACCTGGGACTTCTGATGCTAAAGCACGCCAATAAAATTCCCAAATGGAGGGTGGCAGGAGATAGGCACAGCTGCTGGGAAAACAAAGGAGAGCTCAATTACAAGGTCTTTGTGCTCTCACTCTATCTAGTTAATGTATTCTTAAAGCTATTTGTACAGGCTGGGCCTCAATCAATCTAGTAGTCTTCCTCTCCCCTGAGTTTGTTCACATAAATGGCCTCTGCTGTATACAACTTCCCAGAGGAGTAAGGGCTATCTTAACAGTGCAGTAGCTCTCATCTGCTAGAACCCATCCCCTAGCCTTAAATGAGACTATAGAAGGAAGCTGGTCATTATCTTAATCTTTTCTGAATTAGTCTCTTAGCAGAGCGTTCACAGTTGCAAGCACTGATCTTGCTTCCACTGCAGCCGTCAAAGGAAGAAATACCTTCTTATAACATAGATACAAACTCAGTGGGTTTACTATTTATTATAATATAAAAAGTATAAAACTGTACAAAATACAAAAGCAGAATGTGGCAGTGTTTTCTTCAAGCTGTCAAAGCTGTACATGCTTTGTCTCAGATAACTTGTTTCATTCACCATAATTGTACCAACTGGTTATACCGAGAGCTTGGCAAAATTTGTTGCAGTAGCATTAGACACAAAATACCCCAAACATAATAATATAGTTTTAACATTTTTTTTCCTTTAAAGAAAATTTCCAGGTGAGCCTCCTACTGAATATTCTACCCTTTATTTTGATGTACAATACCTGTAACACAGCTTTAATCCAAGAGGCAGGAGGGATGAGAGGGGAGGTAGTTCTCCCTTTCCTTTACCTTAGCTATGCCAAGTCTTTCTTTTATTTTCACTGGAGAGCCAGCAGACTGCTCAACTGTCCAAGACCTTACTGGAAAGTTATGAAGAACACAGACTTCCCACTATACAGCTTGTAAGATACTAAAACCAAAACAAACAAAAGAAAACCCCAGCAAAACAAAATTAGTCAAAACCATGCCAAACTGGACCCATCCTGCAGTGATTTGGTGCCTCTGTTCAAAGACATGGAAAGATTTCTTCCCAGTGTTTTGCATATTTTACTATTCCTTTGAAATAAAGCACTGGGCTTTCTTGGTTGTCCGGGACTTATTGGGGTACAATGTTATTGTGGGTGGAAACTGAAGCAAACTGATACTATCCTTTTACTCTGAAATACTGTTTCCATTTCTTGCTTAGTTTTATGTTTTGATATATTAAACATCACGTAGAAAGGACACAGGTTTTTAAAGTTCTTTCCCATTTAATACAACGTAAAAGGGTTCAAGTCCACCTCTTACTAATGGGTATTTCAGTTGTTCCTCAGTCCTTTTTTTCTTTTTTTTTTTATACAATAAAGTATGAAAGTAAATAAAATCCACATTGCACTTCTGGTTGCTTATCACATTTACAGCATTGGCTACCTGTGAAAACAGTAACACAATCTGTATTTCTGATACCTCAAAAGAGCACAGGAGTTTGAAATTTTTTCAGGACTTAATACTTGGAGTAATAAAAGCCTCAACACGTAACTTTGCAGCAGTTCCCCACAATCGTCTGCCTGTAGGACCTGCTCTTCCAATGCCCTGTTTGTTGCTGCGATACTCTCACCATACCTGTTGCCCAGCAGAGGCTCCAGTGAATTGAACTACCCCCTTCTTTTCTCAAACTGAACAGTTTTTGCTTGTGTTTGAGATTAATTAAACATTTGCTAACCATAAAATAAGTGCTTTAAAAAAGTTAATTTGAGAACACATACCAAGGCAGTTAACCTTCCCCAAGTTTCAGCAGAGCTCAATACCATCTCTGAAAGGAGACAGCCCTTTTCATATGCATATAAATATATTTATCAAAAGCACCATGAACAATTCCTTCTTCTAGAGCCATGATGTCTTGTCAATCTCCAGATTTTCAAACTGCAGATAAATATGAAATGAGAGAAATGAAAAATGCTGCTTGCATTAGTTTACATAGTTTTGTTTTTCCTGCAATGGACTGGTGCGATCCACCTGTACACGACATTCCTGTCATCTCACATCCTGAGGTCACTACTGCAATGACTTGGCACAGTCAGTCTTACAGCTTCCCGATTTACTGTGAACTGTAGGCTCCTGCAGCCAGCAGCAAGTTTCTGCGTGTAAAATGGAGGTGCACAACTGGGGTTGATTTGGTCATGTATGTACCTAATAACAAGTCCTGCGAGTTTTCAGGCAAGTTTATATGTCCCGTGGCTGTAGTAAAGTCATCAGTTTCTAAATCTTCAAATGCCTTCACAGCATCCCACAGACGAACTGTGTTGTCCATTGAACCTAAAAGGAAAAAAAAGAACAACAGTTCTGAGCCTTTTATTAGCAAAAAGATGGTATATAAAAAGCTACTGGGGAGCAATTTAACAGAATTTAAAGCTCAAAAAGCAGTTTGCTCACAACTGTAGACTTATGCCCTCACCCTACAAGGAAACAGACTTTAACAAGCCTCTAATATACTGAGCAGACACATAAAAGTTCCCAGGATGTCAACCTTCCTGTAATCTAACCTGAATGCCCCATGTATAAAGCACATCAATTACTCTTTCAGAACACTAGGGTTTGGATTGCATCATCTAGCACTTAAAAAGCAAGACCCTCCTGTGGGCTAGGTGCCAATTTCAGGAAATGTTTATGACTAAGTCACATAACAGTTTATTTCTTTCCATACAGGGAAGACAGCAGAATTTTGCAGGCCCAGTGGCCTGCGCTCTCACTGGAGCACTGTTAGATGAATTGAAGTAATCACCAAGCAGGTGGGATCAAACCTGTACCCTGTCTGTCAGCTTTCACTCCTGCAGTGGTGGCTCACCAAGGATTCTCACTGCACTGCATTTAGGAACATGCTACTAAATAAATCTAGGATATTCCTAACCTGGTTTCACGGGGAAATTACCCTGGTATAATTACTGTGTCTGTCCATTGTTTCTTCTGTTAGTAACTTGAACTTGTTCACTAATTTCAATCAGCTGACAGAACAAGTTTCAAATTCATTAAACTCCTAAACATTTTGAGAAAACAGTTCACTAAACATGGAGAGACAAAACTTTGTGCCTCCATGAATGGAAAACTGACAAAGGACTTCTATATTAGACACCAGAGAATCCACAGGGACAGGCAGGAAAAAAAAAAAAATACGGTTTTGCAAGTTCTGCAGCTCACAGACCCAGTTGTTAATCTTACACGCCTACTTCTATTTCAAAAATGTACCATGAATAGTAAGGGTGTGGATAACTCATCTTCCCTTCTATCCCTTCCTTTCTCTTATTTTCAGTCCTGCTGCATGTCCCACTCCCATTGCAGTATCCTGTGCCTCTCTAGTCCAGACACTCTTTAAGAGTTATTTTTAACTTCAGACTCCACCCCCAGCACTGTACACAGATCCCAACCTTCACTATCGTCTCACTGCATAACACCTTTCCTTCAGTTCCCAGAAGACTGAGGGTTCACACTTCACAGTCCCATGAAGTACTTACCTTGTACCAGCAGTTTTATGTCACTGCTTTTGCTAAGCAAGTGATTCTACTTCATCTTCCTCAATTTAAGGAACTGATTATATAATCCTTCTTCAGGCTTACAACAGAAACATCACTGTTTCCAGGGAATTTTACCTGATGCTAAAATCTCCCCATCTCTGCTGAATCTGAGTGCATAGATCGTGTCAGTGTGCCCTTTCAATTCTCCAACCATCAAGCCGTGTCCAATATCCCAGAGCAGAACTCTTCCGTCTGTTGCTCCAGTAGCCAAGAATCGTCCATTAGGAGAAAATGCCAATGAATGAATTGGTCCCTAAAACAGATATGGGGGGGAGAACATGAAAGGAGTTAATTAAGACTGCTTGCATTCAGTCAGTCAAACTGTATTCATTCTGAACACTGTTCTTCAGAATATCATCAGAGATAAATAACTAAACATCACTTTCACACTCTGATATGCCCTTACTTTATGTCCAGTGAATATTCTTACACAATTCCCATTCAAAACATCCCAGAGCCGTACAGTCCTGTCTGCTGAGCCCGTGGCAATGTAATTGGAGTTCGGATGAAATCTGGTACACGTCACGTCAGCAAGATGACCAGCAAATATCCGTAAAGGCTGGTAGTGATCAGTTGCCCACAGACTGGGGAGAAAAAAAACAAACACAAACACAAAACAAAACAAAACACAAAAACACAAACTTCTTATTAATAAGAAAACCCCTAAGGAAGGCCAGTATCTGTTGCACAAAGAGGAAACAAGGAAGTAATTATGCAATGGTTTCTTACTGGTCAGTTGACTGAATTAGCAGGATCTGTTTTGGCAAAGTGTATTTTTCAGAAGGGAGAAATAATACTCTGTCAAGTTGTTAAACAACTGGAGCAGAATACTTCTAATCAGATGGTCACATAGAGGACACCATCTCTTTAGTCATCAGATAATCTGATGTGTATTGAGAAGAAAAAAAAAAAGTAAAAAACTACATTAAAACATTTGGTCAGTATTTTAATAGACATAAAATTTATTTTCAGTAATAGAGTAGGCTAGAGTATATCAGCTAACCACTTTCAGGGGTTAATTCACCACAATCAGACCCAGACAAGTAAAAACCCATCCAGTTTCTTACCGAGCTACTCTGTCATGTCCGCCTGACACAAAGTAATAACCATAAGGAGAGAACTGTGTATCCCATACTGGATAGTTGTGTCCTTTATATCCCACCAAACAAGTGAAAGTTTGGAGACTCCACAACCTGACAGTGCCATCCTCAGAACAGGACAACAGGTAGTTCCTGTCACACGAGAAAGTACAGTGTATTACACATCAACCTTACACACAGAGTGTATAACCATTGCATAAACACTGGGATATCTAAAAAAACAAAATAAAACTGTTCACTGAACAGCATAACAGTATTTGTTTAGCATGTCACATATAAATCAGAATTATGGTGGGGTAAGCAACAATAACCAGTTCAAGCAGAATCCAGTCCTAGGCTTTGGTGCAAAAAGAGATGACTGGATTTTGATGACTAATTCTGATGACAGTTGTAGCAATTTCGGGGGGGGGGGGCAGAACCATCACCTCCCCCCACCAAAACCAAACCAAAACCAAAAAAAACCAACAAACTCACAGAACAACCAAAAAAAATAGTAGTAAATGGCTATACCACGTTACTTAAAAAGAAATAATAAATCTTTTAATATAACTCTAAACAAAATTTCAGGTTTCCCTTTGAAAGAGAATTCATATCATGTTCACATTCTCAACTCATAATTATAGACTATAATCATGTTTCACACAAAGTTTACTTCTCAACTCTATTTCTGTGTTCCCTGAAGGCAAAAGCACAACTTCAGGCATTTAAACCTACTTTCTACAGTTCAGACTCTCATGATTATATAATGGTTTTGAATCTCTTAAAGATGCTATTCCATACATTTAGAAAATAAAGTCTCAGTAGAATATGAGAAACTTGAACAATTACAACAATATGTCATTCAGTCTGGTTTTCTGTTTTGCAATACTGTCAGTGAAATCAATGCTGCAGTATTCTCCCTCTCTTCAACTGTCAGTTAAATCCAAGGTCAAAACTATAGTTTTCAAAAGAGATGGGTCTATTTTGCCACCTAAATCCTGAACCTCTGAAAAGGTGCTGGTATCCTCAGCTCCAGCTGATTTCAGTACTAGCTGACGGTGCCCAACATGCTGAGCATAATGAGCACTTAACATTCACACACAGTTTCTTATAAGCTGCATAAACAAAAATTGCTTTAACCTTCTGGGAAAAGCGGCATTAAGAACATGTTTGCATTCAGTAGCATATAATTAAAACACAAGACAAGCAAACTAGTTAGCTTATAAATACATTTTACCTATCAGGACTGAAGCTTGTGCCATAGACAGGTCCACTGTGACCATATAAAATCTTCAACTCACTTGCTGTTTTCTCATCCATGATCCTCTCCAAGACATCATCTGATTCTTTGTCAATGAGACTGAGGTCTGCAATATTTCAAAGTTCATGTATCATAATAACTGTCAGAAGTTCAAAGGTAAATGCTATGAACAGGAAAACAATATTCTCTCTAAAAGAAGGAAGTATATGTGCATGTGACAAAGTACCTGGGAACTGGTAAATCTGAAATGTACAATGGCATTTAAAATATTTTTTACCATTGCAAGAAGTGAAAGCAATGCTTTACATAAATAACCACTTTATTAAATTTTCACTGAGTTAAAATAAATTAACCCTGACATGTTATTTTTCATACATACATTGTTCAGCCTCCAAACACATCATCTTGATAGAGGTGCTGAATTTTCAGGCCTTTTCCCAGGAAGGTAATATGACACAAACCTGCTTTACAGTCATGTTTTAACAGCTGTGCAGTACACACAACTTAAAATAACTTTTAGTGTGTACGCTACTATTTGGTGAACATCATGACCACACCTAAGTTAAATATCAAGACAGGTTTGTGTGGTATCTAGCTTCCACCACAATGCATTGTTACATAAACAGCAGAACTAAAGAAGGCTGATTTCTAGGAATGTGTGTAGGTGTTGACCTACTGGACATTCTCCTCCATCCTTCCAGAGTTCTCTTCTATATTTTTTCCCCAGGGTACTTCTAGTCTCAACCATAGATCACCTAAACCCAACTGGCTACTACACCCTGTAGTTACCATGCAATTAAGAGGCAAGATGGCTAGTTTCACCCTAGTTACGGCTAGTTTCAAGCTCTGTGCACCAACCACCTTACAGCAGGCGTATACCAGATGCAATCACACATCTGCACACATACTGTTTCTTCAAAATGAAAGCATCTAACTGCTGAAGACAACTCTCCTGCCACAGACATCATCTCTGTTCGTGCTAAAACACAGCTGTCACAGGTAATGCATGCTCATATTAAGTGTCACTGTCTTCATTACCTGCTGCTGTTTTCACACTGCGTAGCTTTTTTGGAGTCACGGACCATACTCGGACAGTAGAGTCAGCAAAACCTCCTACGATCATGCTAGAGTCATCTGTAATATCCACTGCAGTCAGACCCTGCCCACAAAATAGCCATTTACACATTGTATCTCTCACAATGCATTCCAAATATTACAAAATGATAATTATTATTCTAGGATAGACTTAAACACACACATTTTTGCGCCAGTAAAACCAAAGCTATATGAATTAAGTGCAGTCAATAGTGACAAAACAGTACTGTTTTCCAGTATTCTAGTGCAAATTATCGACAGCATTCTGTAGAACACACTTAGGACCCCACAGGAAAAGTGAAAAAAGGAATTACAGCAAAATCAGAGAAAAAACGAGGAACATGGAAATCACACAGTTTAAGGGGTCTTTAAAGAGACTTTTGAACATTTTGGAACATAAATTTTGCAACACTTACTCCAAATACTCCAATAATCCTGGCCAATGCTGTCAAGTCTTCTTTCTTTACTAAGAGTGATGGTTATAATTTTGATTCCCTTTTGCATATCACCCAAACTCTTTTTTACCAACCTGGTAAGCATTAAGGAATGTGTAGAAACAGATGGAGGGCAGGCACTCTGGGCCAAGGCGCACACGCCTTGCAGCTTCCTTCATATTCATTACTTTATCCAGCTTGTCAGAGTCTTTCAGTTCAGGCAGAGGAATTCTACAAGAAGCACACATCTTTATGAACTAAAAGCACCTTCCATATTGTTAATCTAAACAAAGAAAGAATGACCTTCGCACACAACTCTATACCTCAATATTCAAATATGAAACAAGAATTAGAAAAAAAATGACAGAGTATGTAGAAGATTAATTTACGAGAATAAGAACCAGTAGCTTTAAGAATTTCAGACAGGCAGTGGAACGAGATAAATAACTGTGTACGACCCAAAAAGTTTATTGAGTTAACTGAGTAAAATTTTATCAAGGGAAATCTAGATTGACTCGAAAGGCAAAAAAGAGGGTTATATGCTAGGCTTTCTACACCCTCCCTTAACAGTCCTACAGCTAAAGCTGCGTACAGCTGAAATGGCCAAAGTTCTAAAAACATAATGTGAACAGCCATGCAGATTTGGCACGACAACACTGGATTTAACAAAGCTTCTCTGAACATCATTCCCTTAGTACCTGTTTTGGGGAGGAGCATTAGGGTCTTGTTTTTTACTTTTTGACCCTACGCTATCTTTTTTAGGTTTTTTCTTCTTTGGCTTTCCTTCCTCATTTTCTCCTTCTTCATCTTCATCATCCAAAGGCACATCAAACTCTGGTTCTTTCAATAAGCCAAAGAAAACCTGCAAGACAACAAAACACACGAGACAGAAGACACCGTTCTTACTGAAATTTTTTTTTAATAGAAACTTTTAAATGTAATAGCTTAAGCCATAGACCTGTTCCTTGAAAACTGCTATGTTTAATATTACTGCATACATTACTGGTTAGATGGTAGTGCATGTTTTCCTGTTTTATCCAGCACCTGATCTGGACAATTCTAAGCTATCCCACATCTCTTAGCACTTCTTTAAAGCAGAATCCCTACAGCTTACATAATTTATCTGTATAATACTGTGGTACTACACTGTCAAGATCTACACAAACAGCCTTTGCAGTAACAACTGGCAGTAAGAATGATACTTGTATAAAAGAGGAAGCCAGATGTCCATTTTAAAATGACAGTAATTAATGAATTAAAATTGAATATAAGGCTGTCTCTCAGAGCAGTACAATGTTTTTTCTACCAGACAGTGACAAATGTTGATCTCTCCACTGCCAACAACTATTGATGAAGTTCTCTTCTTTTTTTCTGTTCATGCTGTCCTTAAAGAGCAGGGGTGACAATTGTCAGTCTATATGAGTGTATATCCCTGAAAGAATAGGGAAAATTGTTCAATTATAAAAGTGCAACAATCTTTGCCTCCTACCTTTGCTTTATTTGCCTCTCGTTTTGCCTCCCCAGCCAAGCTTCCAACCATAGCATCGATCTGTTGTTTACTGCGAGGCATTCCATCAAAGATATCAATGTAAAGATGTTCCTGAACAATGTTCCAGATCTGATTGTTCTGCTTTTCCTGAAGATGCCTCTTCAAAAGTTGGTAAGAGTCACGGGAAATACGCAGCACAAACTTGCTTGTTCGAAAATCCAGCATCGTCTCATTACCTTTCATATGCTCTTTTTTGGTTAAGCTAGATAATACACGCAGGTCATCCTGGTAATAGCACTCCTGATCCCCATGAAATCTATTGAAACAATTTAAGATATAATAAAAGATTTATTACAAAAACATTATCTCCTAAGTGCAGTTATTTACGTTACTTTAACATGTAACGTACGTAAAGACCTTCTCGAAGCTACTGACTACACATGGGATTACTTTTCTGCTGAAATAAATTTAATCCTGGGAAATATGCACCAATGACTTACTGTGTACAAGAGGATTCCACAGTTCAAAAACAAGATGAAGAGAATACACAAATGGAACCTCACAGAATTTCATACACTCAAAGGGTTCTGACCTGAATCAAAAAGTTACACCAATATGTTTATTTACACAAGTAAACCCCTAATTTACAGTATCATAAAGTACATTTTTTATTATGTAAGACTACTTGGATGTATTTATATTTAATTCATTATATGAATAAGCACATTTCACAGTGTATGTATTTCTCACTCCCCACCTGCATTATCTAATAGCTAGCACACATCTAGAGTTTCTATTTTCACTCAAAAAATGTTATAAAATGGTTGTGGTAGGGAATATTTTAACAATTTACAGAACCATTTTTGCTGACCATATTAGAGGGAGACAAAGCTATCCTTTTGGATTGATATATATCAGAATTAGTCTGAATCCACAAAGCAATTTTTATTTTCTTCTCAAGTGATAAAGAAGTGAAACATAGTACAAGCACAGAAAATTATAGATTAGCCATAAATTAATTCCTTTAATCTCATTCGAAGAATTTCAATAGACATGCTATGACATTAGCAAATACTCAGCACACACTGCTTTGGCATCTCAGTGTGTTTTTCCAGTGCTAAAAAATGACCCCACAATCCTTCCCTAAAGAAGCTGCAGCTCTTCATTGATCTCTGTCAGCATCAGACCACCATAAAGATGATTCAAAATCTGCCCATGGACAGTTCAAAAGCACGTAGTTTGCTCATCTTTCTAGCATAGGAGATTGGAAAAGGATTTAAGAACAGCTTCTCTAACCCATAGCACCCTTGTGGCAAATTCCAAATCTTTTCAAGATCAGAGAAAAAAAAAAAATGTATGTAGATATACGTATATAAACCTGTACTACTATAGCCTACGGATTTAATCGAACTAGCAAACACAAAATAATGCAAATGTACAAATGAAAATAAATTACCTTTCAAAAAACGACTTTGCTTCACTCTCATGTTGATTGTAGACCAATTCCAAGTACATGTGCACAAAGAGAGGGTAAAACAGCTGAGACAGTTCTGCTCGATGACAGTCCAGGGAACACTCGATGAAGTGTTTTAATCCACTGTAGTACTCCTCGTACAGGGTTGGGTCCCCCTGTTGATTGTAGGCAGACAATACTGCACTCACATCTGGCTGATCTTCCACAACAACACCTCCTCCAACTGCAAAAGCATTAGCATATAACAACAGCTTGTAAGGCAGCCGAAAAGAGCTGGCAGATACGCAGTGGCTAACAAGTTCACTGGTAAGGTAAAGTGCCCTGTAGCACTTCTGTAGCCCACTACATCTTGTGCTTGTTCAGCACTAAGCTTAAACAATACAAGTGAGAGGATGGCAACATATTCCGTTCCAGTGACTAATTTTTCTAGCACCTTCTGCCATGTTTCATGCTTTCCCTGCCAACAGTTGCTTGTGATTTAACGTGGTGCCTAATTCAGCTAGGACCATAAAAGTGAGAAGTAAGGAACAACTAACATCACCAGAGTAAGTTATCTTTACTGCTAATGCTAGAAACTCTCAAATGAGGAGAGAAAACTTTCTAAGCCTGTAAGATATACCCACTACAATTATTTTGCTTCTCATAAACAAGCAAATTAAGTTAATCAAGTGAACAATTCACCAAGACCACTACACAACCAGGGCAGTGTCTTTTTGTCACTTGCAAACCCACGTGAGAGCTCTGCTCTACACAGCAGTCATTAAACATTTTCATGTCTTCTATATAAAGACAATGATATCAGGGAATAGTAAGAACAAGCTGACTTTATACTAAACATTCAGTGGAACTGCGACATATCAGTTCCTAAAATTTCTCAATACTGTTCTGTAAAGCTGCCCCATGGAACACATTGATTGAAAATACTTAATTATCCAAAGGACATCTCAAGAACCCAGCAACTCGATCCAGGAATGCACAAAGCCTCCTCTACAAGTATCCTGTCTCTTTCTACAAATTGCAGCCTGTACATCAGGCCTCTATTCTCATCCCTGCGGCTACACCCTGGAACAACACCTCTAAGAGGAAAACTTCAGCCTCTTGCTACTCCGTTAGTCGAGACCGAGACACAAGGATAAGGGGAAGCGCCTCTCACCCTGACAGCGCTCTCTGCGAATATAACAGACGCCCTATCCTCGGTCCCTTGCTCCAGGCAGGCACCCTGAGGAGATCCCGATCTCTCCCCGAGCTGTACGGGGCAATGACACAGCCGAGGGTCCCCCAGAAGGCCGGGGTGACTCTCGCCTCCCACCCCTGGAAGGGGCACCCTGGGAGGCACGACCTGGCACGGACTCTTGCGCCCCAGCATCACGGAGACACC
>JANHFX010010216.1:0-19863 GCA_027560015.1 Chloroceryle amazona | reverse complement strand
TGGAGGGTTGGGCGGGAAGAAATTTGATGAAATTCAACAAGGGCAAGTGTAGAGTCTTGCACCTGGGAAAGAACAACACCAGGTATCAGTATAGGTTGGGGACCAACCTGTTGGATGTCAGTGAAAGGGAAAAGGACCTGGGGGTCCTAGTTGATGGGAAGCTGACCGTGAGTCAGTAATGTGCTCTTATGGCCAAGAGGGCCAATGCCATTCTGGGGTATATCAGAAGGGGGGTGACCAGTAGGTCGAGGGAGGTTCTCCTGCCCCTCTACCCTGCCCTGGTGAGGCTGCATCTGGAGTATTGTGTCCAGTTCTGGACCCCCAGTTCCAGAGGGATATAGAACTGTTTGAGAGAGTCCAGCGCAGGGCCACAAGGATGATTAGGGGAATGGAACATCTCTCTTATGAGGAAAGACTGAGGGAGCTGGGCTTTTTAGTCTGGAGAAAAGAAGACTGAGGGGTGATTTGATCAATGTTTATAAATATATAAAGGGTGAGTGCCAGGCTCTTCTCGGTGAAGATATTCAAGACCCGCCTGGATGCATTCCTGTGTGACCTAGTGTCAGTGATCCTACTCTGTCAGGGGGGTTGGACTAGATGATCTTTCAAGATACCTTCCAGCCCTTAACATTCTATGATTCTATTGCATGTATTTGGGAGCTGCTGCATACATAAAATTATAGAATAATTTAGGTTTCAAAAGAGCTTTAATATCTGAGTCCATCTATAACCTGACTGCCAAGTCCACCATTAAAGCATGTTCCTACATGCATCCTACATTCTTACATGCATCCACATCAACACATCTTTTAAATACCTCCAGGGATGGTGATTCAACCACTTCCCTGGGCAGCCTGTTCCAGTGCTAGCTAACTGTTTCAGTGAAATTTTTCCTAATGTCCAATCTAAACCTTCCCTGGTGCAACTTGAGGTCATTTCCTCTCATCCTGTCACTTCTTCCTTGGCAGAAGAGATGGACACCCACCTCTCTACAACCTCCTTTACAGTAGTTGAAGAGAGTGATAAGGTCTCTCCTGAGCCTCCTTTTTTCCAAAATAGAGAACCCCAGTTCCCTCAGCCAGCTCTCATGAGACACAAACATGGGATTATTCATGTTGGGTTTTATAACAAATTCCTTAAAATTGAAAGTGTTGGAAATGTCTTGGTATCCATATATGTTTTCTGTTTTCATTGTGAGGTACCTAGCATTTTATAGCCTCAGTAAAATAATATTCTTACAGATGTAGGTTTCCAAACAAGATTCACTGGGCAGCACTGCAGTGCTGTGATGCAAATGGTTGTTGCGTGTTGTGCTGAGAATCCTTGGACCTTTTTTGCAGGCAAGAGGAAGAACGCAGACGCCGTGAAGAGGAAATGAGAAGGCAGCAAGAAGAGATGATGAGACGCCAGCAGGAAGGCTTCAAAGGGAATTTTGCTGATGCGGTATGAGTGCTTCTACTTTCCCATTACATCTATATACTGACATTAGATTTTTGCGCTTTAACAACGTGGGGCTTATCTCTGAATGCTTGTTGTTTGGCAGAGTCTACATCTTTAGTGCATTCTGCTTGAAATTATTAACTGCCTCCAATCTTAATAAAGTTTAGTGTGGAAAACAGAAATACCCCAGTTACTGTCCTACTGCTGTTCATATAGGATCCTCACTAGCTGTCTTGCTGTGCCGAAGAGTGTATGATTAATTTTATTCTAACAGTAACAAAGATGTACTGTCCTGAAGTACTATTACAGAACTGTGTTATAGTTGTATGCCCAGCTCTATCCCTAGCCTAGTCTTAGTCGTAGTCATGCTTAGATTAAATGATCCTAACTTGAGGCACTGATGCAGGCATGGTATTTGCTTGTATTTAAAAGTAGTCAAGTAGTCTTGTAGTGTGAGTCCCTCTTGAACTGTCTTATAGTTCACTTCCACTCTCAGCAGCTTTATATTCTGGAGGCAGCTGTAGTGCTGTTGAAGTGGTATAATGTCACTGATGCAACTGAGTGACAAGTGTTTATGTATCCTAGCAAAAAAATGGCACCTAAACAAAATTGCTAAATATTTGTCAAACCCAAAAGTCCAAAACTTTGTGACTGATCATAATGTGTGAGTATTACCCTGGATGGTAGAACTCCTGATTTCTCTAATAGTGCCTTTGTATGGTAAGCAGTGTCGTTGAGACTACAAATGAAATTAAATCTGTTCTTCAATTCCTACTGCAGAAAAAGTAGTACCCTCACTGAAGTGAGGATGTGGCCCTACCTTTGCAGTGAGGGAGTTCTGTGGTGTGTCATCTGTGCTCAGTTAATAAAATAAATGAAGTCAGTAACTGGTATTTTAATGCAAGTGATCCAGTCCTGTGTCTCTTATGTAAGTTTGCATTCCTTCCAACTGGAAAAGCTTCTTAGTTGTGCTGAGGAAGTAGCAAAACATAATTCTATATGTTACTGCTGCTCAGCAGATCTTTCGATCCAGATCCAGATACATATTTATGCCGTTCTTTGGTAAAATCTGCATGCATAGTTTTGCTGATGGATGCTTTAATGAATGTGAAAAACAGTCTTTCAGAATGAGATAAATAAGACCTGCTTTTCAGTAGTTACTATGAAGGTAGCTCAGATCTTTTTTACACAGTTTTCAGTAGTAAACCTCAGGAACTCAGCAAATATGTATAATTACATATTTTTTTTAAGGCTGTATTTTTAAAATTTGAAATGAGTGCCTCTTTTTTTCAGAGGGAGCCACCAGACATGCGAATGGGACAGATGGGTATGGGAGGTAAGAGTATTCTTTGGTCATTTTTTGTTCCTATGCATGTTACTTTACTCCTTTACAAAACGTGTGCATTTTTTGAATAGTCTTATTTTACCGGATTCTTATTTAGAAACTCAGTCTCCCATTTCAGTGACAGGAAGTGTTCATGTGACTGGAAACATAACAAATCTTGTATACAAGGCAGTACTGTATATCTGGAAGACTTGGTTCATTAAGCAAAAGACTTAATTGAAGTTGCCATCAAACCCATGGTGTGCTTCAGAAGTTTGTACTGATACAGAGGCTAGTATGACGTGCAGTGCTAGACCTTGAGCCCACGAAATAATCTTTATTACTGGGTGTCCACATTTTTGACTATGTGATTTAGAGCTTCAGGCCACGTGTACATAAGTGAAAAGGTGGTAGTGGCTTAGTGGTTAATGAAAGTTCTGTTAGAGCTTACTGTAGTTTAATATAATACTGGAATGCAAGATCAGTTTGTCTTGACCTGATAGCTCAAAGCTAGTCTATTAGACTAGGACTCTCTACCTGAATATAACACTGCAGGGAGCTTACATGATTTTTTGTGGCTCTGGAGTGATGAGTAGACCTGAATCACTGTGTCTGCCAGGATTGTTCTTCAGTTTTATTTTCCAGGTACCATTGGCATGAACAATAGAGGAGCTATGGGTGGTACCAGTGTCCCAGCTGCTGCACCTCCTTCAACTGGTCCTGGAGCTATGATACCTGATGGAGCCATGGGAATGGTAATGTATTTCCATCTGCTTTTTGTGCACACCTTTTAAATTCAGATTGTTGTTTCTATTGATAAGCACTATGCTGCTGAAATTGAAGCTTTTTTTGTCTACCTAGACCTGTTGCTCCTGCTGAAATCTTAAGTTAATCTTGCCTTGATAGTAGTTGGTAATTTTCAGGAGATTGAACCAAGTCTAATGGCTACTTACTTTACTACCAAGACATACAGTGCTTTCTAACACTTGTTAGAAAAAATTTAGTTGTAATATATCTTTGTTTTGTTGTTTTTAAAATGTGGGAAGCACTATTTTAAAATAGTAGGAAGCACTTTGTTGAATGAGAGTGTTTTGAGAGTAGATTCCTGCAGGCATAAAGCCAAGTTTTCAGGAATGTTTTGGGCATCATCAGTTTTAGAAACAATTATCTTCGAAGCTAATAGGCTGAAATGAGTATGGTAACAGTGAGTATAATAAAATGAGTTCAGCCAATTTGCGTAGGAGGTAAAGAGCAAAGAATCAGTGGAGGTTATGCTTATTTATTTGCTTTTTTTAATTTTATATTTAATTTTAAACTTTACTGCAGAGCTGTACAATAGACCTTGGCTTCTGTGGCAACTGTCATTCCCCTCTGTCATACAGAGGATCAGTTCACTCAGTGTGATCACATCCAGTCAGCAGCAGAAACAGCAGCAGTCATAGTCAAGTTTGTCCTGAAAGTTCATCTTTCTTTAGCAGTTTATAGCAGTTGGTCTAATAAATTATTTTTCCTGAAAACCTTCCTACTTAGACTTCTTGATGTATCATGGCTGTTAGATTAAATATTTTTTGTTGTTGTTGTAGAGAACAGTTTTATTTGGCTATAAGCTTTTGTATTTAAGTGGTAAGGACAGTGGAGTGGCTGAGATTAAGGGAATGTGTACTGCACAAGGAAAATAAGGGGAAGATGGAGAGGAATGGAAAGGGGAGGTGAGTTCAGATCAATATGATGAAATGATACCATTTAGACCAAAAAATAAACTTTTCTATAATGGCCAGAAATATATATAGTCTTCTAGGAACTTATCCTGGGCATGTCCTTAGTTTTCAGGAGTTGCCGGGCCGACATATTCTATCTTTTTATCGATGTGGGGATCAGTTAACTTTGCATGTTCTAGCTGCTTAGAGTGATTGCAATGTCCTTTCCTGTGATGTGTCCTCCAGGAAAAATTCATGATTACTCAGAATTTTTAATCTGTAGGGAAGGGAAAATGGTAGAATGAATGTTGTATTACTTCTAGTGCCTCCCCCTGCACTGCAGAGTGAATGTTGAGAGTCCCTGGATCATCCTCATTGACCAGTTTTAGTGATGTTTGGGTCTATGTTTTGTAGAACCAGACAATACCATAGTCAATTTACAGTATTAATACCAATTAGGATGTACATGTATGTATCATGTTACATTGTGTATATTGTATCACTGCTGTAAACCAGTGGGCAAAGAATAAATGGAACCCAGGAGCCTGTTGTAAAGCAGCTCTGCTCTGTGTGGTTGCTTATTCCCAGTCTGGGATTAAGGAATAGGCAGTGGTACATGACTAGTATTGCAGACTTACTTTGAAATTGGAGTATTATGTATGTCTGGATTGTAATACTACAGCACTATCTGTATACTGTTCCTCATTTGCATTCAGTTTGGGTGAAGGAATAGGGTGGAAATGTGAAGTAGTTCTTTCCCAGACTGCATTACTCTTACGCTCCGAAGCAGGACACTAATCTGAAATGGTGCAAATTGTACTGGCTACAAGTTACATGGGGAAAGAGACTTGGTCCTGTAATGGTCCTGTCAGTCCAGTTTTGGGACTCTAGTAATAATTTTGGTGGTGTGAAGCTTTTGTAGCAAGGTCAGGTGGAATTTTTTTGAATCCTGGTAGAACCTGAATCAACTCAAATGACTTTTAACTACCCTTTGTTATACCTTGTTTTTCTTCCTGCTTCTTCTGCATTTGTTCTCATTACAAGACCCCACCGCCACCTGCAGATCGCTTTGGCCAGGGCAGCACAATGGAAGGCCTCGGAGCAATGGGAGGGAACCCACCTGCCTTCAACAGAGGAAATCCAGGGGGTGATTTTGGTCCCAACAAGCGTCGCAGATACTAACGGGATTAAGCTACTCCCTGGATGTGCCCCAAAGAGGAAAGGAATCTTGGCAGGCCATACAGGGTTCAGCTTGGGAGGGGGGTGGTGATATTAAAAATAGTTAATTAGGGCCTGTTTTGGTAAAGCTACTCTAGGACAAGGGGAGTACAGTCTGACTGGTAAAGGGTTTAGAAAATGTCATGTGGTGCATTCCTATAATTTCAGTGTGAAAAATGGATTCTGGGAGGCTGCTATGGTTATTCAGTAATGGCAAAATCTGGCAAAAACCTGAATGCCTTGACTATTCCAGGTTTCCTATTTGCAGATAGTCCCGAAGTAAAATCAGATGAAACTGCATTATGTCTTGGAATTTTTTTTAGTGTAGTGTACCTTGTTTAAGAGCACAGGGAAGTAGGGCAACATCTGGGTACTTTGCAGCTCCTGTGATTCTGTAAATTTATATAGCTCCAAATGGTCCATTTTATGTCTTTTTTTTTTTTTTTCCTAACTTGTAGTTACTCTTTTTTTAAAATCTGGACCATCTGTTTCTTTAAAATACCTGACTGTCATGTGCAGCTGGAATGGCTGGGAGGCTCTTGTTTGGATGGATTTTTTTGATAACGTGTTGTATTGCTGTTTATTTTTACTGGTGGTAAAGTACAATCTGTTGGACAAAGATACTGTATCTCATGCTGAAGATTTAAATGAAACATGTTTTGTTTAATCTTAACCTTGCCTGTCTTTCGTGTAGAAGTACTACAAGATTTTCCATTTAGTGTAAACTGTTTGAACACAAGCTGTAATTGTCCCACTAACAGGTTTGTCTGAGGAATGTTACAGGAATGCATTATTAAAGTGGATTTTAAGCCTTTTTTATCTTGTGTGATGTGTCTTCTGTTTTTTAAATAAAAATATGGATTGAAGTAAACCAAGTTTCAGGTTATGGTGCAAAAGTTCTTGCAGTTGTTCTTTCAATAAAGAAGGTGTTCACAGAATCAGTAATCAGTGGAGTTGGAAGAGACCTGTAGAGATCATCTAGTCCAGGGAGATCTGTAGAGATCATGTAGCACTTTATACAGGACCTCATCCATATGGGCTTTGAATATCTCCAGAGAAGACTCCAGAGCTTCTGTGGAGACTGTTCTAGTGTTTTGTCACACACCACCCCCCACCCCCCACTAAAGAAGTTTTTCTTCATATTTAAATGGAAGTAACTGTGTTCCAGCTTCTGCCTGTTAACCCTTGTCTTAGTACTGGATTCCCTCCTTTTTCTACCCACCCTTTGGATATTTAAAGACATTGATAAGGTCTCAGTCCTCTCTTCTTCAGGCTAAACAATCCCACTTCTCTCAACCTTTCCCCCTCATCTTTGTTGCCCTCTGCTTGACTCTCTCCAGTAGTTTTCCTGTCTCTCTTGAACTGGGCAGCCCAGAACTGGACACTCCTCCAGCAGTGGCCTCACCAGGGCAGAGTAGAGCAGGAGGGTGACCTCCCTTGACCTCCTGGCAACATTCTTCTTAATGCACCCCAGAATACCCTTGCTTTTATTGGCCACAAGGGTACACTCCTGGCTTATGATTAACCTACTGTCTACCATAACACTAAGATCCTTCTCTGGGCTGCTTTCCAGCAGGTCTAGCCCTAACCTATATTGATGCATGGGGTTGTTCCTCCCCAGATGCAGGTCCCTATAGTTGCTCTTGAACCTCATTAAGTTCTGCTCTTCCAAACACTCCACCCTGTCCAGGTCACTCTGGATGGCACACAGCTCCCTGGTGCATCATCCCCTCCTCACAGTTTTGTATCATCAGCAAACTGGGTAAGGGTACACTTGTCTCCTCACCTAGGTCATCAATGAATATGTTAAAGAACATTGGACCTGATACTGACCCTGGGGGAACACTCTTGGCTACAGGCCTCCAACTCGACCTTGCACCATAGATGATGACCATCTGAACTCTTGTCACTCAATCAGCTCTCAACCCACCTCTATGTCCAATCATCTAACCAATACTTTATGAGTTTCCTACTGAGGATGCTATGGGACACAGTGTCAAAAGCCTTGTTGAAGTCAAGGTAAATGACATTGACTGCTCTTCCCTCACCTAGACAGCCAGTTATGGCAACATAGAATGGTATCAGACTGGTCAAGCATGATTTCCCCTTGGTGAATCCATGTTGACCTCTCCCTATAAATTTCTTCCATGTTTTTGAGATGACATCCAGAACAGTTTATTCCATTACCTTTCCAGGGACAGAAGTGAGGCTAACCAGGCTGTCATCCTTCTTTCCCTTTTTGAAGACTGGGCTGACATTGGCCTTCCTCCAGTCCTCAGGCACCTCTCCTGTTCTCCATGACCTTTCAAAGATGATGTAGTCGCACAGCAATAACATTTGCCAGCTCTCTCAGCACTTGTGGGTTCACCCCCTCAGTGCCCATGGATTTATGGCTGTTCAGTTTGAGTAAGTGGTCTCTAACCTGGCTCCTCCTCTATCAAGGGAAAGTCTTCTCTCCAGACCCCCTTACCTCTAGGGTCCAGGATTCCTGAGAGCTGGTTTTAGCAGTGAAGACTGAAGGCATTCAATAACTCTGCCTTCTCCGTGTTTCTCACCACCTTGTTCATCACCAGGCCCATGTTTTCTCCAGTCTTCCTTTTTCTATTGATATACTGAAAAAAATAATTTCTTGTTGTCCTTGATGCCCCTTGCCAGTTTCATTTCCAGGTGGGCCTTAGTTTTCCTTGTATCCCTGCATTCTCTGACATCAATCCTATATTCCTGTTAAGTGCCTGGTCTTGTTTTCCACATTCTGTAAATTTCCTCCTTCCAGTTGATTTTTACCCATCCATGCAGCTGTCCTTCCTCCTCTGCTTGATTTCTTACTCATGTGGAACTTGTTGAACTTGGAAAGGAAGTTGTAGTCAGGTGGGGGTCTGACTCTTCTCCCAGGTAACTAGTGACAGGACGAGAGGGCATGGTCTGAAGCTGCGCCAGGGCAGGTTTAGGTTGGATATTAGGAAGCACTTCCTCACAGAAAGGGTGATTAGACACTGGCTAGGGAGGTGGTGGAGTTGCCATCCCTGGAGGTGCTTAAGGAAAGATTGTATGTGGTGCTTAATGACATGGTCTAGCTGATGTCATGGTGTTGGGTCATAGGCTGGACTTGATGATCTTGGAGGTCTATTCCAGCCTCAGAAATTCTGTGATTCTGTGAATACTGATCAGTTCTCATGGACACCCCTACCTTCTACAGCCCTGACCCATGGTATTCCACCGAGCAGATCTTTGAAGAGGTTAAACTTAGCTCTTCTGAAGTCCAGGGTTGTGATCCTAGTTATTTCTTTACTCTTTCCACAGAGGATACTGAACTCCACCATCTTGTCGTCACTACAGCCAAGGTTGCTCCACAAACTTCAACCCCTGATAATTTTCTAAGTTTCCCTTGTTACAGGACAAGTTTTATTTGTGTGTTGGAATGACACCTTCAGCTTCAGCATGAGAACTCCTGATGCACCTAGGATGTTTGTGTTTTGGATGTGGAGAAGAGTGATACAAGAAATGTTCATGTGTCACTGGGAACATAGAGTGTAATTCTTGTCTCTTGTATAGTACTCGCATAGTACAGTTGTCTGTCTCTGCCCTGTGTTGCAGTTGCTTCTGGCTGGGATGCAAACCTTCCTTGCAGACCTCTGAACTGTGTGCTGTGGCAGGAAGCAGAGGACCCTTGTCAGTGACAACAGTAACACTTTCTCTTGTGTAATACATGAGGGAATATGTATGGACAGGAGCCTTCTGTGAATTGTGTTCTTGCACTGCAACTCTTCAGATGAGGCTGGGGAGAGGGGAGCAGAGGGGGAAGCTTAGAAATAAACTTATGTGGGAAAATGAGGAAGAGTTACAGCCTAAGAACATAAGGAACTGCCTTACAGTCTTGTAAAATAATGGGGAAAATAAAGACATTTTCAGATGCCTAATGTTACCAAGGCAATAACCTTAAAAAATTAGGTTTTAGTCCTGTAGGTACTCTGTAAGTAGGGAAAGAGAAATTAATAACTTTATCCCTCTCATTTGATGGCTTTTAATGAGCCCTGAATGGGATGATTGATAAACTGTATTGAAGACTGACTGCAGCTGATGCTCTTTCCTTCTGCTTGTATTGCTTTCTGCATTTGAAAGCATCAGCATTACAGCTGCCTTGCTTAGATGATACGGTATTTAATGGCAATTATCAGGGGGATTGTGACCTACCTGTGGGTACAGTATGAAGAGTTTGGTGATGTTTTTTACCTGGCACATATAGCTAACTATTGCAAAATCTCAAATAAGTTGGTGAGAATGGTGATTAGCTTTTCTGTTGCCCTGTGGAGAGGATGCATCTGTTCTCATGGCTTGTGTCTGAAACATGGCTTCCAGTCATTCACTAATGTTATGGGTGTTTGATAAATACATTGTTTAATTCCAAAGTGTGAAATACTAGAAGAAACTGTCAAGTTGCACCCAGGTGTCTCTGTTGTCTCAATCTTCTGCCCTTTGCACAGCTGACTTGCTTGTTAAGTCAGCAGTCAAAAGAGAAGTCCCTATTTTATCGAAATGGCAGTGCTCAAATGAGCAGTACTCTGCTTGCTGCCTTAATCCTATTCAAGCATAAGATAATGATGGGTCTGGTTACTACTGCCTTTCCTTGGGAGAAAAGGGATATAGTAACAAGGTGTGTAAAATCATAGGGAAGGAGGGATTTAGTACTGCTCAAAGTCCACCTAACGAGACTGGTACAAAGTCAAAATTGAAGATTCAGTGTCAGCAAAGAAAGAAAACTAAAACTATGCTCTGGTGTGAATGCTAGAGGTAGCTATTCTTGTTTGCCTCAAAGGAGGAAATGGAAAAAAAGTGTTGTTTTACACTGACTCTGATTAATAAGTTGGGTTCAAGAATCATTTGGTCATCTTTGTCTACCTCCTTTTTGTTCAGTTATCTGTCAAATTAAGTACATATATACCAAACAAGCTTTATTTTTAATTCTCATCTGACCCATTCCTTGCAAACTGTTTCAAAGGTGTTGATCATGACTGTCCCTTCTTAGCCAGTGCACACAGTGACTTCTGCTTTATTTGAAGCTGTGCCCAGAGGTGGACTGGACTTGGAAAACACAGCCCTATGGCATAAATGCAACTGCCAAAAGCGACAGATTCAAACTTGACTCTGCATGCTCTTTTACATCACCTGAACCTCATCTCCTCTTTTTTCTAATTTTTAAAATGCCATCTCTATCAGGGCCTTGAGCCTGCTGGTGGCTGACCAGGCAGTTCCCCTGGAGCTCATCTCTGTTTCATGGTGGATGTCTTCTGTCTATCTCTCAGGCTGCACCCACTCACCTTGTCTTCCCTGGAAAACCTCCCCTTGGGCAGGGAGCTGTGGACACTCCAATTTACTGTATGTCACTGTGTTACGTTCCCAGTAGGTCCTGTCTTTTGAGCCACCTTGTTCCCTGTAGACATTTGCAGCACTGCAGCAGAGAAGTGAGGGCCAAGCAGCTCTATTGCATGCTCTCAGCTGCCTGCTGCTGCAGCTAGAGTGCTGAGGGGACTCTGCTCAGCTGTACCCCAACCCCAATTACCTTCTGGTCCTTCTTCGATGAACTTCAGTGTGTGGGTCAGACATATCATCTTCTTGGCATTTCCTCCAAGGCATGTGAGGTAACCTGAGATCCACATTCTCACTGGCAAGGGATGTCAACAGCTGCAGCCTTGCTGACAGCTTGTGGAAAGGACAAGGAGATCTGAAACGCTATAGCTCTGTTAGCCCCCAGAATACAAATTCCCCAACCACAGGGCTCTGCCCAGCTTCCAGGGGTCCAAGGGATCCCTCCAGCTGAGCAGAGGCTCTGGATGGCAGCAGTGTTTTACCCACCTTTAGGACTGTTGGGTCATTTATTGTGTCTTGAGGCAGTCCTTCAAGGGAGGTATCAGCCACACAGCTCATGCTGGTGTGACCACTCCCCAGTGCCCTCATGTTTACCTCCTAGCTTTTGGGTTGGATGTAGGTATATACACAGTCTACCCAGGTATAAGGAGGTGTGATGGTGGTACATGTCCTCCCCTCAAGCAGGGCCATCTTCCTTGCTAATGAGCCTGATGTTGCTGCTGGCCAGGGTGTCTCAGGGTGTGGATGGCAGAACTGAGCTGGAAATGGAGCAGCAGGGCTGAAATGAATGTGCAGCCATCTCCCTGGTGAGCTCCAGAAATTTGTCAAAGGTTCATCCTAACTCTGGACTTTGGAGATCCCCTTGGGGTTGCAGTGGATCCTGCAGGCTGTTGTGGGGAGATTAACTAGGTTAAACAAATATCATAGGCCAGGAAAAGGCTTACATCAACCATGGCAGACCCTGTGCCTGCAGGACCTACCCTTTGCATTGTCTGATAGTGCCAAGTGTTGAACCCAGTTCCTAAACAGAAACACTCTCCAAGTGATGGTGCTCCAGCAGGTCACAGCAGCACCCAGGAAAAAGCTGTCTCTGCATACAGAAACAATGGAAAGAAAACAATATTTGGTTTAGAACTAAGTAAAATCTTTGATCTCAAGAGGGTTTCCTGTTTGTAGAGGGAAACCCTTGAGTCCCAGAATGGGAGTAGGGAGTCCAAGCAAACCCCTTCTGGGTACAGGGGGCCTGTGTAACATTTTGTGCTTTTCTGTGATAACGGTGATCTACCAGGAGACAAATTTCATCCCTGGGTTGAATAAAACCCTGCATTAAAGTATGTCTTGGCCACATGCATTGCTTTAGTCTGCTGCTGCCTCTGTCTAGCAGATGGTCATGCCTTTTGAGGCTCAGGGAGATCAGCACAGGTTTTGCCCTGGGACTTTAAGGTCTCTTCCCTTCTTTTCAGGAAATTTTCATCTGCTTCTATAAATTATGAAGAAACAGAAAGCAGTTGGTCAAGAGGAACTGCAGGTTGCCCCAAGCTGAGTGTGATCATCAGAGTCACTGATGCCTGCTGTTGGCAGGGTAGCAGGTGCTGGGAGGTCCTCTGACCATCCCAGATATGAAGCCACCCTTCAGTGCCCATTCCCTTGCCAGACGCAGGGGCAGGACAGAAATGCCTCTCAAGATAACACAGGCGTCAGGGCCTGTCAGCTGCTGAGCTGCTATATCCATCTTTAGCCTCCTCTCCAATTACCAGCCACCTCCCACAGCTGCCTCCAAAGATAGGCAAAGCCACCTTCTGGTGCCTGGGCTGGAAACTGTGGGGATGTGGAGGGGAAATCACAGGCAGTGATGAGATTGATGGGAATTTTGTGGAAGGAGTGAAGGACACAACAAGCACGCTGGAGCTATGGCGTTGCTGTGCTACAACAAGGGCTGCGGGCAGAGGTTTGATCCTGAGCACAATACCAAGGGTAAGCAGGCCTTGCACCAGGGTGAGATGGAATGTATGCTGTGTTCCCAGTCTGTGGCCTTGACCACTGTGCCACTGCTTGAGCTACCAAGCAGGGCTGAGCTGAGCCCAGCACAGGCATTCTTCATGGCAGGAGCTGGCTTATAAGCTGATGGGTGTCATGAGTGGTTTGTGGTCTAGATTGTTCATCTTGAACATCTAGATTGTTTCCTCTTGAAAGGTTCTGCTTGATTTTCCCCTTTCAGATTCCTGCCTGTATCACCCAGGTGTCCCCATCTTCCATGATGCCCTGAAGGTGAGTGAGGCAGGAGCTGGGTCTGCAGCTTCAGGGAGGGACCATGTGTCCAGCAGGATTGCCTACATCTGACCAGTTTCTCATCTCCCATTGCCTAGGGCTGGTCTTGTTGCAAGAAACGCACAACAGACTTCTCTGAATTTCTCTCCATAAAGGTGAGTGACCTGCCAGACCAAATGTACCTGCTGCTCCTCCTCTGTCTCTCCTCCTTGCCCCTGCCCTGCCCTGCTCTGTCCTGTCCCATCCCCATCCTGTGCCAAGGCTGCCCCCTTTATCCTGCCAGCTTAGGATTTTCTACCTGCTTCCAAGGATCCTGCAAGCAAGTGTGCTGCTTCCAAAATGGGGGGAAGGTGCTCCAAGAGAAGGGTGATGGAAAGGGCTGGGATTCCCTACCAAGATCCTGCAGCATGGACACAAATGTCCCAAGCCAGCACTGCTGTGAATGCCTGAGCGGTCCTGGGGCAGGGATGGAGGCAGCAGAAATCCAGGGAAATACTGGAGACTCTTGCTGCCCTTCAGCTGTCAGGCTGGGGTGCAGCAGACCTGAGACCTGACTGCCATGGCCCCTGTGAGGCTGCCACACCATCTTGTTCCTGGAAATCCTTGCAGATGCAGCTCCTGCCCTTGTGCAGGGTCAAAGCCCATCCCTGCAGGATGCAGAGCCAGAAAAGGACAGAAACTTGCAGGCTTTGGAAGCAGCTGCCTGGTTAGGGATGGCACAGTGGGCATCAGGCTTGCTTCTGCTACTTAGGGATGTACAAAGGGGTTTCATAGCAAGGAGAAGCCACCTGAGCCTTTCAGCCAAGAGGAGACTTCAAACAAACTGAAGATGAAAGCAGTGGAGGAGTTCAGCATCCAAGGACCAAAATCAATTGAGAAGATACTGCAGGAAAGACCAAGGTGAGACGGGCTCAGCTAGAAGTGTTTCCCTGCAGTGCTGCTTCTTCTATACATGTCCTGACCTACTGCTTCCTCAGAGAGGCAGACACTTAAATTGCAGAAAAAAAACACTCAGCCTTTGCTGCTGCTGTTTCCCAGCTCTGATGAGCCAAGACGACTGCTGCCAATTAAAGTATCCAGGTCTCTGGAGCAGGCACTGGAGAGACTGAACCTGTCCTCCAAGGATGAGGCATCTGAGGGCAGTTGCTCAGGTAGTGATGAGGTGATAGATGGCAGTGAGGTTGCATATGGAAAATTTGGCATGGGGTTTTGCATGGCAAGTTCAGTGCAGGATGGTGGGTGCTGCATGCTCAGCCACCTGCAAACCCACAGATCTGCATCTTGGAGGCACTTTGCAATGGACTGTGCTCAGGGGCTAAGCTAGGGAGCTGGTAGTGGGGCTGCAGTGTGTGCCCCATGGTGAAGCTGTATTTCTCTTGCAGGGGAGCTGGCTATCCAGGTGAGAGTCGGCACTGCCTGCAAGAACACAGCCTGCAAGACAGTGAGTACCCAACAGGGTCCCATGTTTGCACGGTCTGTGCTGTGTGGCCAGGAGCATCACAGGTCTGGTGTGGGGACTCATCTCTCAGATGCCACCAGGTGCAGGGCAGGGTGCTGGAAGGGTGAGAGGTAGCAGTGCCTGTTGGCTCCATATACTCTTGCTCATCACATCCCTGGAGTGGCTGCCTCTGTCACCTCCCAGCCACATTCCTGCAAGAAGCTTCCAGATTCCTGGATCAGTGGTACATTTGCATTTCACTGCTGCTAATTGCTCACAATGAAATATCAAACATATTCAGAATATTGGCATAAAAGTAAAAAGCATGTGGAATAATTCCCACCTGCATTTAATTAATGAAGCACAGCCCACTTTCTATCTTGCCCCAAGGCCACCTTATGTTAGGACTGTCTTTCTGCCTCAAGGTATGTGCCAGACGGACCAAGCTTCTGGAGGGTTGGTGTATTTGGAAAGCAGCAGAAAGAGTAGTGACTAGGGAGCAAAAGGTGGGAGGTGGATGAGGACCGGTGACTGACATATCATGAGAAGGAGGGTAAAAGACAGGATGGACGAATGGCCCCTTGCACCTCGGAGTGCATTTCCCTGGTGTCCAAACTTGCCCACTGTCTGTGTGCTTCTCAGTCCTGAACTGGGACCAGGCTTTTTGGGAGAGGTCATATGGAAGGGCTGCTTCCAGGGTCAGGGGGATGACACTGGGATCCCAGAGAGGCCGGGGTGGCTGCCCTGCTGGCAGGAAGCAGGGACAAGTGCCAGGCTGCTGGCTGGGCATAGTCCCAGAGTAGTCCTCACAGATGCTGGACACACTGAAAGGGTGATACTGGGTGTTATGCTGTGCCTTGTGCAGGATGGGCACCAATGGACAGATGCCTGTCTGTGTCATGCCATGCTACAGGCACAGCTGAAACTTTCCTCTGCTTCTTGCTCCACAGATCTATAAGGGCCCAGAGAGCAATATGGAAATTTGTACTTTCCATCCTGGCATTCCTGTCTTCCATGAGGGGTAAGAAACAACCCTTTACCAGGGAGCAAACTGACCCTGCTGAGGGCTGAAAGTGCTGCATCACAAGGTTGTGGGGCCTCAGCAGTGCATCTGGTGCAGTTGTGGATGACAAGCCCCAGGTGACAGTTGGGTGGGGGGAGCTGCTTCAAGCCCCTCTCCCCTACCACCCTGAAGCCTGCTGTGGTCCCCTTTCCTGCTCCCATGGGTGCTCCCCACGCAAGTCACCCTTCTTTGCTCAGGATGAAGTACTGGAGCTGCTGTGGAGTCAAAACGATGGACTTCAGCACCTTCCTGGAGCAGCCAGGCTGCAGAAGTGGGCAGCACTGCTGGATGGGGAAGGGGGTAAGGGGGCTCATGGCAGGGGTGATTTGTGTGAACAAAGTGCTGTTACTGGCACCCAAGGAGTGCTCCTTCCCTTGCTCTGCATTCACATAGGTTTCTGAATTTCTCTTAATTTCCCTAATATCCAACAGAAGAATGCTCAGAGTTTGAATGCCTAATCTTCACTCATCTCATATTTAAAATGTTGCACCATCATTCACAAAATGTGTCACCTCTCACACCCAATGGGCAGTGTGCAATAGGAAGCTGTATGAGGCAGAACCTGGTCCCAGGCATGGCACAACCAGTGCTGCAGGTTGGTGCACAGGGACAGGCAGCTGAGCATGTGAAAAGCCCTGCTAAAGAAAAAAATCCCCAAAGTTCTGACAGATGACTGAATTTAGTTTTAATGAAGCTTTCCCTCCACAACTGCTTCTCAGGAGGGACTTTTGCAACGTGGTGTTGTAGCAGAGCAATGGGGAAAAGATCCCAATTCCAGTATTGTCTCTGTGTGTCTTAAGTTTCCCCAGGAAAACTCTTGGCAGGACACAGGCTTGAGGTGGGAAAGTTGCACCAATGTGACCTAGGATATACTTGAAAGTGCATCATGTTCCCCTGAGACAGCACTGCTCTGAGCAACACCCTCTGAGCCGAGTCTGTTCTTTGTCCTGGAGCAGAAAGCATCTAGTGGATGCAAAGGAGGCTGCAGTGAATGAACTGTGATGTTGTGATGCAGATGTTTTGTGCTAATTGTCTTTTGAGTTTGGGGCTAGGATTCTTCCTGGGGCATTTCTATGGTTGGCAATGCTGAGGGCTGCTGCTGGTGATGCTCAGAAATGCCTGTGGAAAGGATGTGATGGTCCTGTGGGAGAAATGTGAAATGTGGCCAGCTAGGGCTCAGCTGTCTCCCAAATTTAGCATGGCAGTGTGATCCATGTCCAGCAACAGCCCCTGCACTGCCCTCCAGGTCGAATTTCCTGACTGTGAACAGTGCCTATGGACTTGGCACAGCAGAGTGACTCCGGAGCAAGAAGGGGATGTCTCTGTCTTACCACGTCCTTCTGGGGAAATCACAAGCACAGGAGAGGTGCTCCATTTTGCATGGCACAGCCTGGAGGGGATGACCACCTTCACATGAACCACCTTCCCTCAAAAACCTGCATGAAAGGCAGGGTCTGATCTTGCTTAGCTGGTGCTCTGTAAAGGAGATGAGTAAATGAGAATTCTCTGGCACAGAGTCTGGCATGTTCTTGGGCTAGACACAGTGCCATGATGGGTTCCTTTCACCAGCAGGACAAGAAGGTGGTGTCATGCCGTCAGGACTGGCACCAAACCAGCAGCCAGGTGGTGGTGACAATCTATGCCAAGAACCCCTTGCCAACCTCCAGCAGTGTGAAAGCCAACTGCACCATGGTGAGTGGGCCTGCAGAACTGGACTGGGTGTGCATACTTCCATTGCACCTGATTTTTATAAACCAACAGCCAGGAACTGTCTGAGTGTGTTGTGCTTTTTGATGGCCTGTTAGGTCTGTTGTTGCAGCCAGGGTTGGCACTGCTGTCCTGCAGTCCCTGAGCTGAGAGACTACTGGCTTTGCTGCTGCAGCAGCATTTGTCTGGACACATTGGCTCAGTGGCTTTCAGCCTCAGCAGGTGGCTTTGCTGGCCTTGAATCCCTCATCTGGTGGCAGAGGTGAACCTGGCATGCTCTGAAGGGAGTGAAATGCTCCCAGATGCCAAGGAGATGGCCAGACACTGGAGCTGGGACATTATGGTGCTGGAAGGCAGCTTCACTGTCTGGAGGAAGAGCTCTGGCAGTGCTGTGCTATCCATTCAGATAATTTTCTGTTATCTTTCAGGTTGAGGTTCATGTCATCTTTGAAGGGAATAAGATTTTCCAGGCAGAACTGGATCTCTGGGGAGTAAGATCCTGTTTACTTTGTTTTCTCTATTCCAGTAGTCTGTGCGGAGCTGGGCTGTAATGCTGCAAGGTAGCCTGTGCTCTGGGACAATCATTTGCAGACCCAAACATGAGCTCTTGGTATGGAAAATTACTCTCTGCATAGTCAGTATTCTCAGACTTTTGAAAAAGCAACAGAATGAGTGTTACTGCAATTTCTGCACAGTTCTTCCTGTGCATGGAGCATGCAGCAGAATCTGTATTATTGCACAGAAATGCTGTGACCCCGATGATGCCATCTCTTCTCCAGCTGGCACCTCTGAAACAACCAACCATTTCATAGTCACTCCCTCAATGTGATTAATTGCAGGAACTACTGAAGTCTTGCAGAGAGCGCAGGTCCACCACAGCTGTTGCAGCAGAGAGGACCTGTTTAGAGCTCCAGTTTTCTATAGCAGCAAAGGCTGATGGTGAAATTAGGTTTTTCTCAATTGATCCCATACTGGTAGTACCCCCTGAAAGCCACCCCAAGACTGTGCCTGGGCCTGGTGCTCTGCACTGCCCGAATCACCCTGGCTACTCTCTTTTAAATGCTGCCCAAATGCTGGCTTGCTCTTGTTGGGGTCCAGCAGGTACCAGCATTATAGCCATCTCTGCTAGGAAATGCTTTAGGCGTTGTGAGGAGGGCTGTTTCTGAGGCTGCTGGTGGCTGCACTAACTGATCCTGGACTAAGAGTAGAGCTGGATGACACTGCCAGCTCTGTAAATGTTCTGGGTTTGGTCCCAGACTGCTCCAAAGGGTCTTTGGCCTAGCAGGTCTCTGTATCTCCCTGCAATCCTGATGTGTCTACAGGCAGGCAGTACGGTGAGTGGAAAGGTTCACTTTCTGATTTCTCAGCTGCTTGCTGACTGGGGAGGAGCACTGAGAGTCAGGAATTTGTATATGTATTTCTTGTCTTTATTTCTGGTGCATGCTACCTTCACAGCTCACTGTCATGGGGAGGTGGCTCTCCTGTAGCATTACACGTGGCTGCAGCTAGCTGAGCTCTCCTGAGCTACTGCTTAGGCACTCTCTTTGTGCTGTTGCTTAAACACGGCGAAGCTCAGCTGGAGCCAGATTTCATTCTTCTCTGTTTCCTGGCACACAAGGAGAAGAGATTTTTCCTTTCTTCTCTGTCAGGGCTCTGCCAGTAAGGGGAAGGATGAGCATGTGTTGCCTAGCCTCCCCTGCCCAGCTCACCATACCTTTCCCTCTCCATAGGTCATTCAAATAGAGAAGAGCTTTGTGAACATGGTACCTACCAAGGTGGAGATTATGCTTTGCAAAGCCAGTCCTGGATCCTGGGCCATGCTGGAACTCCCCAAAAGCATGTCACACTCCTGTGGCAAGCAGGAGAGGGAAGCTGCCAATGTAGAGGAGCCCAGGGCAGTGCAGGGAGAGAACTTCGATGACAGCTTGAGCTGGTCAGAGGAAGAAGATGAGGAGCTGGAGATGGGAACACCAAGCAACTGACAGTAAAGTGCTTCAGCAGCTGAGTAGTGTTGGATCCTGAGCTGCTGGGGACCTCGGCACCAGCTCCAGAGGAGCAGACCCAGCCCAGAGTCACACGAAGGCTGCAGCATGCCCTCAGCCCCAGTCAGAAGGGGCAACTAATAAAAACCCAGAGCAAATGTAATACTCTGAAATTCCTGATAGGTGCTTAATAATGTCAGTGGGTTGAATCTAGTCATCTGCCACTCCCTTTCATGTGCCCAGCTGGGGCAGGACAACCCACCTTGTTTGCACCTCAAGCAGCCTGTCCCAGGTCTCCTTGGGCCCAGGGTGCTAACAGCTCAGCATTCTGCCTCCCTTGGGTCTTTCTGGGGTGCAAGGGC
>JANHFX010010211.1:0-10665 GCA_027560015.1 Chloroceryle amazona | reverse complement strand
TGATGGAGTAGGAGTTGTTCAGCTTGGAGGAGACTCAGGGGGGACCTCATCACTCTCCACAACTCCCTGAAAGGAAGTTGTAGTCAGGTGGGGGTCGGACTCTTCTCCTAGGCAACTGGTGACAGGAGAAGAGGGCATGGCCTGAAGCTACACCAGGGGAGGTTTAGGTTGGATCTTAGGAAGCACTTCCTCACAGAAGGGGCGATTAGAGACTGGAATGGACTGCCCAGGGAGGTGGTGGACTCGCCATCCCTGGAGGTGTTTAAGGGAAGCTTGGATGTGACACTTAGTGACACGGTCTAGCTGGTGTCATGGTGCTGGGTCATAGGTTGGACTTGATGATCTTGGAGGTCTATTCCAGCCTCAGAAATTCTGTGATTCTGTGAATTTCACAGATGCTGAAGATGATTGAAACCTTCTAACTACATTTAAGATGCCATGTGCTAAGAGACACACCTTACACATACACAGAGAGTGGGCCTGGAAGGAAGCCAGACACCAACTACGCAATATGTAATTAATGCAGCCACACAGCGAGTACACTGAGACACTTACACTGCCGTGAAGTGCATTAAGCTACACCTCTGTTCGGCTTCATGAGTTACTGTAACACATGTCCATTTATGCTTGCCCCATGCTGGTAAGAAAGGTAACTGATCAAAAGTACATTTTCCCAGATTTAAAAGAGTAAGCAAAAGAAGGTAGTAAAGAGAGAAGTCAGGACTGAACTAAGCTTTAAAGCTACATTTTTCAGCCTTTCAGAATCAAACACAGGGCTGTTCTTAAAGGAATACTTAACAGCACACCACTTAACACCCACCCCACCATTTCCCTGGATATTATTTCACTTCTCTGCATTCACTGCCACTGTTGCCCTTGTTGTTCACTCTCAAACAAAATATCAAATACATCTATAGAGAAATAATGTCTAAAGAGTGATTAATTCAAAATCAAACTACAACCCCAACACAGAACCAAGAGAAGAAGAGAGTCCCATTTTGCACTCTGTGACAAGCAGATCAGTTTTATTTTTTTAAGACTACAAGGAAGAACTCTGTCTCTTCAAGAGCTTCTTTTGCATATAGAACTGGAATTTGAGCAAGTTGATTTGTTGCATTATAAATAGACACTGTTTTCATGCACATGAAGGCTTCAGAGTTAAAGAAAAACTAAAGAAAAGGAGTAAGAGGAGTTCTAGCTGTCCCCACAGATGATATTCAAATACCTCAAACATAACGTCTCCATTATGACAGCAGTTTTCTGCACTGCGGTATGAAAGAGAAACAGAAATACACACATTATCTAAAGTTCTGAAATTTCAAGGCACTGGATCAGTAAGTCCAATGGGAAAACACTTGAGCTGTGCTCTGCTGCAACACCAGTTCAAAAGCACCATTAAGACAGATAAACAGAAAAGGAAGAGCTAACCAGTCTGAGCCTGTGCACTGGAGATAATTCACATGCACACAGACACCAAGTACCAGGCTGTTCTTGATAGTTTGGGCAATCTTTTACAAGTAAAGGCCGGCTTTAGAGCCTCATTGGAACCAAGAAGCAATGGAACAAAGGTCCTATCTGCATAACTTCACATCTTGCAGAGACTCCTTTCCCTTGTACAGCAGTGCCTACTGAAGATTAAGGCCACATTCTTCATACAAAGTCTAATATTATATGCAGTAAGACAATGCTAACACATGACCAGCACAGTATGGTACCACGCAGCAAATAGAGGAGCCCAGGGCAAGCAAAATACTTCCATCAAATTAATCACTTTCTATGGAGATGACCTTGCCACAGAGAACAACATTAATAAGATGAGAAAATACATTCCTTGTGAAGTGCACATAGAAATACAGTGTCAACCTTAATGCTATTTCAGGCTTATTGTGACTAAGTACAGGGTGGGCCTGTTGTGAAAATAAGGGCACACACAGACACGCTGATCAAGAAGAGACATGGTAGACCATGGGGTTGATAAATGCTCTTTGAGGCTGGTTCTCACAATTCCCTGAGCCAAGAACCTTAAAAATGAACAAATGCCCTGATGGGGCTTTGCCTGCCTCAAAATCCTCCTCAGATGAGCCAAATTCCAAGAGATGTTCCCCAGCTGCAGTCCACATGCTGAGGTGCATGAAAGGAATAAAAAGTCTTACTATGCTCCCCACAAACCCTAACAATGGGGAGGTCAGAGGGAATGTCAGACCAATTTTGATGTTAACAGGCTTTGTGTCACATTAAAAGGGTCCATTTGCTTTAGTTCCAATATCTCATTTATATTTTAGGGTACTTGGCCACACAGGCTAGATCAGAATAACCAGCTACAAGCCAGCATAGCAGCTAATGTCAATCTACACAGCTTTCACTCTATGCAGATGCATCTGCAGATACTAGCAGCCCTCTGTCACCACTTTTCTTACTGAACTCCCATTATGTGGTTTCCAAATAATTTGTTTCCAAAGTCAAACAAGGAATCTTCAAAGACATTTCTCTTCCTTGTCTCCTTCCACAGAGATGGAAGGATCAAGCTCATTTATTAGGAAGTCTTTGGGTGGGGGTGTGCGTCAAACATGAAACTGCCAGGGGAGCTATGCTTTCCCCTACCCTGGTACATATCCACTAGAGGCTGCAATACAGAACTTTTTGATGGTGAAGTTTTCCGCTGAACTTCCAGACCAGATGATGTTCAAGTCCACTGTCCCAGCAGCTCCAGTGCAAAGCCTAGAGTGCAGCCGTCAGAGGGGCTCTCATCTTCCTAAAACCTTCCAAAATTCAGAAAGGAGTCGTCACAACCTAAGATACATGCTTCAGGCCTGATTGTACAGATCATGGACAATCCTACTACAATTACCCTCCAATTCACCACTGTGCCCACTGCCACTGGGGACCCAGGGGGATTGCAAATTATAGTCATCCATGGCCCATTTGTTATAGTCAAATTAATCCTTTAATACAGGATTTTTCCTATCCCAGAACCCCACAGGATTTAAAGGTGACCGTAACTCATGCACACCATTCTAAGAGTTAAAGAGCAGTTTGCAAAGATAGGCAATAGAGATGCAGAACACATGCAGGGGTGAGAGAAGGGCTTCAAAACTCCTGAAGATGAGAGTGATTAGTAGGATCACTGCAAAAAACCTAAATGTGGGAATAAAACTCTAAAGCCTGTGAAAAGCCTGACACTGGCAGACGGCAACTAATCTCTGCATTCCTTTTCTAAGAGGTAATGCTGGAAGTGTCACAGGAGTTGGCATTCCTTCAGCCCTCCTGAAATCCACTCAACCAACCAACATATCTCACATGCTCAACTCACTAAAATGTAGATTCAGCTACTCAAACCTTCAGCAAGTATTCACTGCCTAAATATAACAGAGGAGGGATCACAAAAAATTAGTTCAAACTTGAGAACTGTATCCCAAACTATGGGTCTTACTATAAAGCACAGTATGTAAAAAACTATGTATATAAGCAGCAGGATAACAGATTTGCAGAATAATTGAGACTGGCAGGAACCTCTGGAGATCAGCTGGTCAAAGCTCCCTGCTTAAAGTGGGGCCACCTACAGGAGGATGCTCAGGACATTGTCCACTTGGTTTCTGAATGCCTCCAAAGATGGAGGCTTCATAACCCATAGGCAAAGAACAGAAAATGAGAAAGTAAGTTAATCATGGCACATTGTGTTTGCAGTCACTTACGTATGTGCTGTGGTTCAGTCTTTAGTTTTTATGGACTGTTCTGTAGCAACACAAATATACTAAAGGCTGGAGCTAAACAACTCCACAGCTGGATTTGTTCCAAGTGACTCAAACGTGCTCTTAAAATATTTCTATGGTTACTGAAGGATCTTAGAACAAGACTTCATTGTAACCAGGGGGGGAGGGGAAAAATGTTTTAAAACACTTTTCCTCAACACTGCTCTAATTTAGTCTGTTAAGTGCATGTGGTCTCATTTCCCAAAGATTAGTGTGGGTATTTTGGCTTCAGCCCACCTTTAAATAGCTTCCTGAACTGGACTCAGGGTAGAGCTCACAGGCTATTCTCATGGGGGGGGGAATAAAGAAAAAAAAAAAAAGGTACTAGTCACCCCTAAAAGAAGAAGTTTACAAAAAGAGCCTTATCTTTTGCCTATTGTGTCCAAGTCACATGTGGCTGAAATGAAGCCACTGACAAAGCTGCAGGTGATAGGTAGCAGATGTTACATTCAAACCTTCAAATTGCACCCAGGAGCCAGAAAAGTCTAATACAAACACATGTAAGTTCCCACTAGTGGATGCTTCCAGTGGGCGTATCCCAAGTCCTTTCCATCCATCCCAGCCTGAAACCATTGTGAGGTGAATCTCACTTATTCTCACACATAAAATAGTGTCTCTCATCACAGTTTATAAGTCAGCTACATACTGTTGTGTGGCAGCTGCACAGTAGAATATTCCCTTCTTGTGCTGTTCACCATCATAGCACCCGGCTTCACCATCATAGCACCCGGCATGCTCAAGCCACATAAATCACCACTTGATAATGAGAAGACACAGAAGCACCAAGCTATTAACATGCAAATCTGCTGTAAGATCACCATCAGCTCTCCACCACTGACACGAACCTACCTTGCAAAGATAGACTTTCTTTTGGAGTTGGCTAGTATGTAGAGATAGTCACAAGAGTGAGACAGCTCTATTGTCTGGACGTTAACTTATCCCAGGGGAGAACAACTTTCCTCCATCCTAACTATACTTTAGACAAAGTAGCCTCGGCCAAGGCGCATTATTTCCTTTTTAAGCCAATTCTCTATATATACTTTACACCTGGCATTGCTATAACATTAATATGGTGAACACAGAAATTTTCAGGTCATGTTTATTACATAAATAAGCCCATGCAAAACAAAACATGGCACACACACACAACCAAAAGCAACAGCTGCACATGGTAACTGCTCACATTCTGTGAAAAATATAACAAGCTTGTAACAGATGAGGAATGTTAAATTTAAAATAAAATTCCTTTTTTTTTTTTTTATCTAAGCCTTCACTTTTGAAGAACTTTTGGTAAAAGTCCTTCATGAACTGAAGGAGTTGAAGCTTCATAAAGGTTATGGAAAGCACTCTGCTTTCCCAACTGCAGCGATTTCCCAAGCAGCAAGAGTAACCGACCCAAACCAAAGCCCTCCGAGTTTACAGAGGACTGGGGACCTCAGACAGACCTACCTGCCACTCACCCAGTTGTCCAGCCTGTCCATCTTAGATCACTCCCAGCCTCAGAGATTGCCTTTTAAGTCGATGAACGCTGTGGCTGTTGAGTGCATTATATATATATATAGGGCAGGAGGTCAAGAGAAACAGCATCTTTGAGGAAGAAAAAAAAGTTGTTTTTTTTCATGTATTTCCTTTGAACTTCTGAACACAAATTTTGGGATCAAGCTGAATTACCAAAAATATGTATATTAAATTAGGAGATTGAATTCAGCAACTGTCATCAGAATGGATCTGAAGAAAAGAGCCAAACCTTCATGCAATGGCAAGCATGGAATGACAGAGAGACAGGAAACAAGAGAGGTAACTGGACAAAAAAAAACACCAACCAACCCACCCATGAACCAAACCAACCAACCAACAAAAGGTATCAGACAAGGCTGCAACATCCTCTACCACCACAGATCCAGGAAGGAGGTGTCTGCTGAACACAGAGCTTGGGCAGTCATGGGGACTGTTTTGATAATTCTCAGCATAAACAAGGATTTGAAGTCACAAGCTCAGTTGCTAGCTCCTATCTCATTTTTGCTCTCCTTACCCCTTCCCCCCACTCAGCTGCCAGCTGCCAAGATCTATGTAAGAGAACGATTTATACATCCTTTCATTATATATATAAAAAAGTGAATGGAGCTTTCGCAGCCTTATCATAATGCTACAATTTACCAGATGTGCATATGTGCACACAGAAAATAAGGAATAAAATACAAGTAGCTGCCTCCTGTTGCAAGACATTCAGTACACGTTATGCTTTATTAACTTCCAGTATAATACAGAAATCTACACTGTGTTAGTTGTGTGCCATGGGGAAATGTGTTAACAACCAGGTTTAATGTATTCAAAGAGATTTCTCAATGCAGTTCACCAAGGTCATATTAAATTAGCCAAGTCCACCCATTCAGTATTTAATTGTCTGTACTGTAGCACAAATGTGAGAGGAAATGTTGGTCTCATGGACTGTATTTAAGGGAGTTTTATCAAGAACTGTTTAAGTATATTAAGTTTTACTTGCAAACAGATTTTTGGATTTTCAGGATGTATTTAATTTCTGAACAAGGTAACAAGAATTAGAAGTTCAAGCCCTAAACAGAATTAAAGAAGGAATTAATGTTAATTAAGATTAAACTCCAGTAGTAAAGCATAAAATCTAAAATCCCTTTCCTCCAATTTACTTCCTCACACACTTAGTGACGGAAACATGCTAAACAGCCCCACTGACATTAGAAAGGTTCTGATGATGTAAACTCCGGATGCAAGAGGACAGTTTATAACTACGTTTGCTGTTTCAAGAAGAACGTAAGCTATTCTAATTCCATGAAGTTATTGGTTGCTCCAAAAGGAGAGTTCAACATCCTTCCACTGCTTTAAGTTCATTTAAAACAGCTGTGCTCACAAAACAGCTATTCCCATTTCCTGCCCATAAAACACTGTGAGCCCATTTAAAATAAAGAAAGGAGGAAAAAAAAAAAGGGCAAAAATCTGGTGCTGCAACTGCAGAACAAAATCCAAGTATTTACGGGGGTGTCTGAACTTCCACGCTGCAGCACTCCTGCTCTTCCACCAAACACTGAGGCACAGCTCCAAGGAAATGCTAGCACTTAATTTTCCTGTTGTCAGCAAAGAAAGGTCACTGCAGTCCTGGTCGTTCACTTTCAGGGTCTGTCTGCATTCCCATTAAATCTCCCCGTTTATAAGTAATTAGAGCACAACACAGACTACACTTTTCTGCTGTTTCAGAAAAGTTGCAACAAAGCCTCCTTGAACATGCAAGCCTTATCTCACAATAAACTCCAAGCAGCTACAGAATTAAGGGCATGATTTTGTGCATGCATTTGTTTATATTAGGGGTCTAGGCGTACAAACATCTGTACAAGGTTAGACACTTCATACAAAACTGTCTCCTGAGTATCAAAGGTCTTAAATTATTTGACATTTAAAACACAACTACTGGAATAGTGGAATTCATCCTCTTTGGGAGAAGAGACAGTTCAGGTACTTTCTTTTGTGCACCCACAGAAGCTAGGAACAAGTCAACCTAACTCTCAATTGTTCCTTTATTCTCACTTCAAAAAAAAAACAACAAAACTATAGGCCTGAGTTTTTTTAAAAGGCACAATTCCTTGTATCTTGAAAAGCCAAGATTTTGTCTGTGAAAAACTGCATTTGAGGCTAGAGAGGCAGCTTTCTCACATTTTTCTCCCCTGAAGATGTTTGCTGCACAAGTAAGGGCATGGATCTTGGCATGTCCCATCTGAGCTCAGCACATGGCAGAAAAAAGGTCTTAATGTATTCTTAAGCCCACCTCGGTTCAGTTAGTTTTTCTGGCAAGGCTGTCATAACTCACATATGAAACAAAGTCATATTGGACTGGTCTCTGTGCCTGCTAAAGTCCCAGAGGATCTCATCACAACAGACCAATCAGATGTCAGATGGACTTTACTAAACAGAAAATGTAAAATACAATTTTGCCCTCATCAGTTCTAGCTAAGCTTTGCGGTTGGCATAAGGGGACAGATAAGTGCTTTTCTGCCCACATGAAATGGTCCTGATCACAAAAATGCCAGCAGAAAAAGACATGTTAGGAAATTCCCTAACACAAGCAGACTGAAAAATTTAGAAATTATTGCCAAAACCAATGGCACAGAAGTCAGACAAGTTTGGATTTAGAGGAAATTCTTATTGAAGATACACAAGAAAAGAAATTGCGAGTCAAGACTAAAAATAAGACCAGTGTAATACTTGAAATTGCAATCTACTGTACCTGTCTTCTTCCCATCAGGAAATAAAGGCCTCCACAAACACAAGGAATGCCTAATAAACCTGCTACAGCAAGGGGATTTTCCAACTTAACAAAATGTTCTGATTTTCATGCACTTGGAAGTTAACTCTACACTATTTAAATGCAGATTTCACGTAGCTTATACAGTATGCTAAGGATCCCACTTTCACATTAGGCTTACTTGTTATCTACACATAAGACAGATTTTTACATAACAGGATCTTATTCATCTCAAAACCCAGCCAGTTATTCAAATAAAAAACAAACCAAAAACAACAACAACAAAAAAACCACACACACACACACACAAAAAAAAAAACAACAACAACAAAACAAAACCAAAAACAAACAAACAAAACCAAAACAAAACAAAAACCACCACACACCCCACAACATCCATATTGTTATGAAAGACCGGAAAGCTGTCCAACAAAAGCTAGAGCAGTCAGATTTATTTAAGATCAAAGCTTATCATTCCATTATAATTGGGGGAAAAGAAAACCAGCGTATTTTTCTAGAGAACAAGGCTAGGACAAAGCCTTCTTAAGGCTAACTAACACTTCAGCGGGTGCACAAAGGCTCTTACACATTTCATCACACTAAATACATTGCTGTATTTGAAATGCAAATTCTTCTTTAAAACTCTCTGCCTACCACCGCAGCTTTAAGATGTTGGAAAATATCCCAGTACAGCTGCATAACAGAATGAAAACCAATACCAACTGTGTAAAATGGACTTTGGAAGCCACAGAAGTTTGAGGGGAAAAAAAAGGAACCGCATGGAAGAACAGGTATTTGATGAAGGGGGAAAAAAGACACCTCTTGTTATAGGTGATGCCTCACTGTTACTGACAATACAGAAGCTAAATTGGGTACATTTATATAAAACTTGAAGAGAAGAAAATTTGAGCTAGAAATTAATACATCAATCCCTGTTCCTCACTTCAAATTACTTGTGTGAAAAATGATTACTTGATATTAACAGCCAAGAATATTTGATTTTAACCACCTCTTGGCTGAAAACACACACTATAAAAGCATCACCAAGAGGGAGACAAGTGGAATTGCTTGCACAGCTGTTGAACACTGTGAACTAAGATATCAGTCAGACTGGAACCTTTATTCACATAGATACAAGTCTCAGAAAACTACTAGATTAACTGTGCCAGATAAAAGTTTAAATCAGGACCACTGTTGAATTATTTCAGCTAAATCAGAGATCAACATTTATTTAGGGATGTATGTTTTGGCAAAATAATCTTTCTTCTTTTGATAGTACATACCAAAGCTGAGGGCACATTCATCCTACAATAACCATTTCCCATTTCAAAGGCTGAACGCCACCTTCAAATGACATTGGAGAAAACCACAGAATAATTACGTACTGACTGCTTAAAAATGCATTCTCTTTCCTTCCTAACATCATACTGTCGAACAGTTTCATTTGCAACTACTGGCAGGGCATCCACAGCCAAGCTCTGGCAAGAGCTAGAGGGCTGGGCTACAGACGTTACAATATTCTGCCACACTGGACATCACAACCAAACTCTCCCTCAAAACACATGCAGCCTGTGCAGGGAGTGCAAGAAAATCCCTTCTACTTAGAGTCATCTGTTCATGCAACAGAACAATCTCCAAACAAACATCATCTGTTGGTCCTTTGTTTTCAAAGAGGATTCTGACCTTGAAAAGAGATTAAAATTGGATGTAACAAATTCTCGGTGCATAGGAAGCAATGAAACTTGTTTGGTTTTGGCAGGTTAGATGGCAATACAAATGTCTTTCTAGTTTGTAGCAACAGTGAAGAAATAAGCTTATCCATCCATGAGGTCAATACGTGTCTGCTCCTTGGAGCGCCAGAACTCAATTACAGGACCAGTTCTGTTCAGCACTGACAGACAGGACATACAGAGAGGCTTCCCAATAAATTTTCTGTAATACTGCCTCATTGCGTGCAGCAGAGCGCTCAGCAGCTCTGTAAGCTTGCTAAGATCCAGAATGCATGCTGGCAGCAATTAAGGATGAAAACAAAAGATTTAAGGCAACAAAGTACTGCTACATACCACAGATGCCAGTGCTGGGCCATGCAGCAGGAGTGCAGCTTGCCACCAGACATGCCATACATTTCAGTGAGAGTTGTGTAGGTCCCAGAACAGCACAGCCACTCCCTGCCCCAAGTGCCAAACATGGCCAGGGGACTGCAGAGAAACAACATCCATTTTTGTTCCACGCTTTGACTGTTTTTGGGCCAAACATTCCCAAATAGGCTGAAGCCCCAGCGCATGCAGCCAAGCAATTTTCTGTGTAAAGGACACTCTATAGACACTATCACAGAATATTCATGGCTGGAAAGGACCTCCTAGAACACCAAGTCCAACCACACCCATAACAAAAAAAACAACCAACCCTAAATACCCTGATCAAACACGACTTCAAAACCACAAAATAACCCCCTATGTGCCTGCCACGAGAGCATGTCCTGAAGCACCAGGTCTACCCATTTCTAAAGTAGCTCCAGGGATGGTGACTCAACCACCTCCCTGGGCAGGCTGTTCCAGTGCCTCACCAGTCTTTCTGTAAAGAATTTCTTCCTAATATCCAATCTAAACCTCCCCTGCTGCAACTTCAGACCATTGCCTCTGGTTC
>JANHFX010010210.1:0-10178 GCA_027560015.1 Chloroceryle amazona | reverse complement strand
TGTCCCTGCCCATGGCAGGGGGTTGGAACAAGATGATCTTTAAGGTCCCTTCCAACCTGAACCATTCTGTGATGTTAGGAATTGGGGGTGGTGGGGGTATAGTACGGTTGTGTGTGTATATATATGTATATATATAGTTTTATGACACTGCAGTCATTATTTGGGCTCTCAGTTTCTGGAAGGCTGTAAAGCAGGTGCTCTGAGATTAGGGATACCGTTCCTCATTATTCCCAGTATGCAGTTGTCACTTTTTTTGGGGGGTACAAAGGCCTCTGGTACTACTTAGACTGAAAACAGAATATCAACAAATTGTTGGTCTTTGCTACTTGAGCAGTTTATTTAACATAAAGCAAAACAAATGCAAGTGTTTTGACATGGTTGGGGATCCTCGGGAAGGGGATGGACGTGTGTGTGCTGAGAGAGAGGGATGGCTTTATAATGAGTGTGAAAGATGAACAATAAAGAAGTGTAATTGTTTGGGTTGCACTCAGATTTGGTAATGGCTCTAAGTCTGCTGCTTATTCCAGAGAGCTACACATCTAAGAACTCTGAAGATGATGAATCCACAAAGGAGTCAAAGCGACTGATTCGAAAGCGTCGGCGAAGTACGGACGACTACTCTGAGGAAGAAGGAGAGGATGAGGAAGAGGAAGGGAGACCTGTCCGCAAACGGCTGAATCGAATCGAAACGGATGACGAAGACAACTGCGAAAATGCTAACGAGGATGCAGAAAACCCTGCTCCTGCAAATAAGCTGCCAGCACCACAAGTTCCTCAAGACAACACCAAGAAGCACTGCTACCGGATAGAAAGTGATGACGAAGATGACTTTGATAATGTAGGGAAAGTAGAGAGCCCTTTGGACTACAGCCTGGTGGACTTGCCTTCCACCAATGGACAGAGCCCAGGTAAAACCATTGAGAACTTGATTGGCAAGCCAGGTGAGAAGACCCAGGCCCCCAAGGACAGCACAGCCAGTGCCAGCCTGGCGCCCAATGGGACAGGGAGCGGGCAGGAGGCAGTAGGGCCAGAGGAAGATGAAGATGAACTTTTGAGAGTGACTGACCTTGTTGATTACGTCTGTAACAGTGAACAGTTATAAGACTTCCATTTTTGTGCTAATTTATTCCACGGTAGCTCATACCAGCGGGCCAGTTATTAAAAGCTGTTTTATTTTTCCTAGAAAATTCTCCACTACAGTATCACTTTTTAGAAGCAAGAATTTCACCAGTCCTGCAGTCTTTCTGTGAAGTGACCAGTTTTGAACTTTGAAGATGAATTGCTGTAAATTCCCTCTCTTACCCCCCCTTCTCCTTCCAAGTCCATGGTCCTGGGTAATTTCACTCACTAAAACCTTATAACAACAAGAGATTTGTATATTTTTGACTTTATATTTCCTGAGCGCATACAAATTTGTGGAAATGGGTGGCCTAAGAAAGCATTCCAAATCGGTCAGGGCCCAAACCGGAACTGGGGTGGGTTTGGCTCAAGGGGTGGGTGGGGGTGTGCAGAAGCACTTGTGCTTTAGCTTTTTCATATGAGATATATATTATATTTAAATGTTCACAACTTAGATTACAAATTAACAGACAGTTAAAAAAATTAATGTCTGTACTGTCACATTTTGTGAGTTGTAAGTTAACATACCATAGCTCATGTTAGTAATCACCTTCATGGAAGCAGTTTGATTTTAATACTGGAGGCAAACAGAATTATTAGAGGCCAAGAAGGTACCATAAGCGAGAACTCTACTATCCATTATTACTTGCAGACTTTCCTAATAAACAACCTTTAAAGTGTTTGTACAGTAAAGTGTACTGTAATGACGTTTTTGACAGTCGAAACACGCTAGCCATAACTTTACAAACCTATCTCATGCATAGTTCATCAGATGGTCTTCGATGCACCATGTCTAGTGGGAGGACGTCTCGATGTGAAGTTAATCTGTGAGCTGGATGGCATCTTGACGTGCTGCAAACTTGTACAGACAAAAGAAGCCTGGGGCAGCTGCCTGGCCACTCAAGTTTCGCCATCTCTTGGAGTTCTCTGAATGAATGATGTTTGTACCAACGGCATTGACCACAGAATGACAGTGCATCAGAGGATTGAGGGGTTTCCAAATAAACCGTGACTGGTCCATTCATGTCCTTAATATCTACTTCAAATTGAAGTAAACAAATGGAACAGTTTTCCTTTTGGAGGTTTTCTGTTTAGGGTTTGTGTGTGTTTTTTTGTTTTGGTTTTACTTATCTGCCTGGATGTATTAGCAGGTTTTGAATGTAGTGTTGGCCTTTGGCCGTTAGAATTTTCTTAAAATACATTTTAATAATTGTCATGTGATCAACTGATTTCAAGAAGGCAGTATTTCTGAGAGAAAACGCTTGACTCCGAGACATCTCATCAACTTCTGAGTGGGCATGAAGTGCTAAGTGCTTTTATTCAAGAAAAACAAAAAATATGACTGAAAAAAACCCAAACAACATGGGGCACATAAAAAGCAGAGCTGAAATATGTTTGGGGTAGCTTTCTGTTTTCTCTTTACTTGGAAATAAGATGCAGGCTGTAGCATTTGTGCATGTTGTAGCACACGGACAGCTCAAACAGATCTGCCAAACGTTGAAATCCAAAAAGGTCACATCTATTAATCCTTTTGCTCTGAGATTTGGATTTTTGACTGGTGTTTATGTCCATTGCCGGCAATGGATGCATCAAAACTGCTGCTGCCACTGAGGAGCGAGTTCTCCATTCCTGCCCCACCTGATTCCCTTCCATTATATTGTATTTACTAGTCAGTCATTAAGCACTTCTGTTTTCTTGTAATAAAACCGGCATTAGGCCTTTACTAAATACCTCTCTAGAAAACTAGATCCAAAAATTACCTACCTTCTGGCCTTGAAAGTCTTGGCTTTGTTTCCCCATCTCTTTTTCAACAAGTTCTATCAGAACAACTCCATGACTCTTAACTCCTTTGGGGTCTAGCAGTGCATGTATCCTGCTGTAAACCTAGAGTCAGCAGAGGTGGGACTTGCTGCTGTGCTAAGCAAACTTGTGATTTAAAAAAAAAAAAAAGAGAAACTACTCTCTTTCTAAATGAGAACTTAACTCCATTAAAGAGTAAATGTTTTCCACTTTACTGTTCTCAAATCTTAACAGTTTTCATGAACAGAGATTAAAACAGGGTAGTGAAAATCCACAGAAGTTTAGAATTGATTCTTAAAAGCCTGTGTAGCATTTTAAGCTACCGTAGTGTTTTTCTTTGCTTAGGTGATGCATAAATGTAGTGCTTCTACATTTCTGATACACTCGTGTTTTAAAACAAGCAAGAACATACAGCTTCCACTTCTCAATGTTAATACTCGCAGTGCAAACAGTCTGGTTCACATGCAGCAACACTGTGCAGCCGATGGTTTCTCCTGTGTTTTGGCAGTGCCATAATCTTTTTTTGCTGCCTGATGGAACCTTTCAGTATCTGATCAGTGCTGTAGTGAACATTTTTGCTTGTAGAGTCAACCCCCAATGTTAAATACTTAGTAGGCAAGTAATCGTGAATGTAGGAAAATGCAAGAGAGTTACAATACTGAATATACCAAACAGGAGAGAACCGAGCACTGAGTTAGGGAGCGATGTAAAAGCAGGGAAGACTGGGAAGCAGAATTGCAGCATTGAAGCTTAGGTCAGGAGCGTCGCCTTTCAAAAACGTGGAACCACAAGTTCTTATCAAAGATAGCTTTTCAAAGTCACCTTTGGTGCCTGAGACCATTTCATCTCCCAGGATCCAGAGTTCCCCGTTAGACCAGTGGGAAACTTGTGCAAGTAAAGAGTACAAAAGACTCCTTAGAAAGTCTTAACACTTTCAAAGTTGTATTTCTCACATTTCTGAGGCTTCCTGCTTGGTGGAAAACGTAGTGTCTCATTTGGAAAGATGACGTTTTCTGACAGGAGGCCAGCTGACTGCTGCACGGGGTTCATGCTGTTACAGTCTCTGCATGTGATTCCAGAGAGGAAGTGTCCTCCTGGTGTCCTCAGTCTCGTCTGTGCTCGTCATGAGATCAGCAGTTAAATGTATTTGGATAGTGATCTCCAGGTGTGCCTTTGGACAAACAGAAAGCTCAAACCACATGAGAAACAGACTGAAAATTGGGCAGAGACTTTTTTTTTAACACAAGAGCAAGCAGCCATCGGCTGAACATACGAAGCATTTATTCCACAAACTCTTGTTTATTCCACACTAAAAGTTTTGTTGTTTTTAACTGCAAACTCGTCAGAGTATAACTGATTGTGAATAACGCGAGTTGCTTCTACGTGCGGTTTAAGTAGCATTGATGAGGGGAAGAACATATAAACTGAGTGGAGGAATGGACCTTTTTGTGTCACCAAGATAAATGATGGCTGTTCGCTTTCTTGCAAACGTGCAGCTCGTGTGACTGTCAGCGACATGAAGTGCACAGTAGGTTCGCTCTGTGAGTAATGAATGTGGTGCATTAGTCTAACCAGAAGGATGGTGGAATTAAGAATGCGGTTCCACTGCTGTTGCTGTTTCTAGTTACTGAGTCCTGTAAACTGAGCATGTTCTTGATTTAAAAATGGCAAACGTCATTGTCACCAAGCTACCAAAAACACCCTTAGTGTTGAAAGCTTCTAGGAAGTTCAGTGCCGAACAATCAGCTCTAATAGTTTGACTTCATACTTGTTGTATTGCATTATAAAATCACTGCATCTTGCTGTTTTTTTTTTTAATGAAAGAATTACTCTGTTCTAACACCACTTGAGAGAAACAGAGATGCTTTTTTTCTAGATCGCTCATTTAGGAAGCGTGTCACCTTCCAGATTTTGTTGCATTAAAGTGTCTCAGTTGCTCTTTATGTAGCGGGAGCTAATGACGTAGTTGGACTTGTTTACTGTTCACTTCTGCTTTCTAATGGCTGCATCTGAATTCTTGGTGAGAGACCTTACTCAAAGAACCTCAAGGAGAAAAAACTATGTTCATGAAAGAAAAATCCTATGGCGGTGGAGTGCGTTCTGATTTGTCTTCACATGTATCATTTGAACTACTTTGGTAACCAGATTGCTGCAACTGTTTAATAATTTTAATAGTTCATTTCAGGGTGTCCATTTTATACCTCTGTTTTCAGGTGCTTATAACTTGCTTTGGGATGCTCTTCAATAGGAAGGTTTGATCTAAACTTTCAAATCGTTGTTTCAGATTACGTATTTTCACAAACTTCTTTTATGGAAAGCAAAAGAGGAATCTTTCCAGCACCTGCTTTTTTTAGTTCACTTTATACATTAATTTAAATAAAACATGTCAGTAATGCTAGCCCCCAGAACTGGTCTGACGAAGAGATTTGTATTAATCTAGTTCAAAATGGCAATGTATAGGTCTTGAAAATTGGTTTTGGTACATGTGCAGTGACTACTATTCACAGATTTGTAATATGGATATAACGTGCAGCGTGCACTCTAGATATGTATTTACATTTGACATATGCTTCCGATTCGCTGGGTGTAGAAAATCCTTAAATATATAAATATTATATAGAAGATGAAATATCTTCAACCAAGCCAGTAGCTTTATGAAGAAATTTGTGTTTAATATGATGGTGGTGGGCAAACTCCAGCAATTCACATGAAGGGGCACAATTCTGCAATTCTTCATTTTTAAAACTTCTGTAGGAGCATTTAGGGTGTTGTCTGAAGTAAGGATTTGCAGGATCAAGCCCACATTTGCTGGTAGTCTTTTCTTCCTCCCCTTCCCTGTTGTGGTAGGGACTATATCTCACTTAAAATGTTGGAAGGCAGGAAATAAAAAATCTTAACAGAAATGATCCTTAATTTTTTCCAGTATATAATGATGTCAGAAAACTCTGTGACTAATTGTTGGTGCTTTACAGTTGAGTACCCAGTCTGAGACCTAGTGGAGAGCTTTGGCTTCAGAAATATTTATCAATTGAAAATTATTTCTGAAGCCAGATACCGAGCAGTTGGGGTACCGAAGGTTACCAGTCACTTCTGAAAATCACTTACCAGGCTCTTATTTTAGATTAGTGCGTAACTAACCAAGGTAGTTCCGTACGGCAAAAACACGTGCTTGGGGATCGATTGTCCCAGCGCTTCAGAGTAATTTAACTTATTTTGTATATTGCAAAAGATGTATATTGCTTAGTATGATGCTTAAGAAAAGATTGTGTACAGCTTCTGGGGGAGAGAATAGGACACTCTAAAGTAGATAAGAAGTTTTTATAATTAAATATGTGGTGTAAAGGCTCCAGATTTAAATGCAATTAAAAGGAAGTTCTACAACTTGGGTTTTTGACTATCATTTTATAAATGCTGGCACCCCTCTCCTAGCCTGAGGAGCAGGAGTGGGGACAGTATAGCAGGTAGAGGGGACGTGTGCTTAATGAAGGCACGTGCGTCTGCAAATATATCTGCTATTGCTACGTATGACCCCAAAGGTTCCTAATGAGAACTGAACGATGGAGTCGCTCTGCTCGTTCAGTTGGTTTACTTTGTGCACTTTGCAGCACTTTGTGTATAGTCGGTCTCACTGGTTCCCCAGGTGCAGACAGAGTCATTTTCTCCTGCTGTTTGGATCCTAGTTCAGATAATGGCAGGAGATGGGGAATGGATGGAGGGAAGCAGAACGGAAAGATGCAAACCCATGCCATTTGCAAGACAGGTCTTGGACAGGCTCTCAAACTACTTCCGACTCGCCCTTTAAAGACCGTGTTTCCAATGCAAGGTCTCCATTTAGGAGAGTCATCCTGATACCCTCCATTTCTCATCCTGACTTTCAAAGTAACAGGAAAATCTTCTTGAGGTCTCCTTCCTTGAGGGAGTCGGTAACGTTCCATCAGCGCAATGTGGATGTGGAGAAAATTAGGATCAGTCCCTAGAGTATTAAGGCAGTTATGTTTGCCTCTGGGGACTTTGGTCAGAGCCCTCAGTTTGCTTAACTGTTTGTTCCTGTGTCCCACACAAATAAACTTAGTCTGTTGGAACTTGACTTCAGTGAATCTATGGGGATGAAATCCTTCTACTGAAACATATGATAGGCCTAGTTAGCAGTGCACCATTTGTTAGTTAGAGCAGTTAAAAGTCCTTAATAGATACTAATCTGCTACTCAAGTTAGTGGTAGAAAAGGAAATCAAATCATAAAGCTATAAGCCTTGCTTAGTTTTCCACTTCATACTTGTTACATGGACTCTAAAATCTTGTACAGTGTCTTATTCCTAGACTATACTCATCCAAACAGTACTCCTCCCCCAGCTCGCGTTAAAAGGATACAGAGTTAAGGCCAATGCACTTGCTTGTTCCTCCCTGCATTTCACAGCCAGGAGATGGTGTGTGACTCTTTCAGAAGTGTAACGTCACCGTTCACAGTGGTTCTCCGTGCACAATGGTTCACCGTGCACAATGATTCTCACATAGGCACAGATCCTGCACATCGGGCCTATTCAGTGCCCCGGGTAACACAGAACAGGTTACTCGCTAGCAGAGGGGTTATCCTCCAATGTGCTGTGAGAATTAGGTCAAACCTGCCAGATGGGTCTCTTAAAATTTAAGGTCTACTTAATGCAGTTTGTCTTACTCCTGTGTGCTGTTTGCAAAGAAACCTCGAGTTCCTTAAAAATGGTCTCATTCACAGTTGGCATCATTTTTGTTTTCTTTTCTCTAAAGAGTTAACACAGTAAATTTCCACAAGCTGAGCTCTTTACATAGAGTTTAACCCTTGTGTTTCTTGAGTCCTGAACCTTGGGTTGTCAGCCTCTTCAATCATGACTTGCTACAATATCAAAGGGAGAGGACGGAGGGGACACACACTGTGTGTGTGGGAGGGGGGGAGATGCGTTGAAAAAACTGGAAGTGTTACTCTTGTTGCACATAACCCGGGTGGTGCTTTCACTGTCTTTTCTCCCCCTACCAGTAATATCATGTGCATGTAAAACATGATGCATTAGAACTTTTTTAAATGGAAGTCATGGTGGCCTCAGTGCTCAAAGGGTTAACTGCAGTTTATTAACAGCTAATGTTTTTAGATTTGCAGTATGCAACTGTTTAAATACTGTATTCCTTGTAAATGAAGTAAAAAAAAAAAAAAGAAAAAAAATTGTTAAGGCTGGTGCCAATATTTTTGTTAATGAATTGTTCAGCGTTGTCTCTCACTACAGTCTGGTCAGAACTCTTTGTGTATAAGCTGGGCCTGAAGCCATTTTATAGCTTGTAGGCCTAATTGTGTAACTTTTCTTTCATAATGTTTTTGTTATAATATCTACTGTCATTTCTTTCATATAAATATGACATGTAAATTGTCATAATAAAAAAAGAAAACTGAAATAACTTGACGTACAAAGTATAATGTCTATTGAAGAAGCGAGTGCTTTTTAATGGTCATCACACGTGCACATGCATTTCCTTTTTCACTTTTAAAGCAAGCACCGAGTGATGGCTGCTGCCTGTAGTTCCAGCCCGCGGCGGTGCCTCTGCCCGCCATGGGAACGGAGAACTCCCGTTTTTTCCTAATTTTGTTACAGTAGCTCAACTGACAAGAGTTTTTGTCTCTTTGACCAGCTCTGGCTGACAAGGGGGGAAGAGCTGATGGATTTATTTTTGCAGTTGTGGTAATTTTCTGTCTGTGTTCCATCTTTTACTTATTTTTTGTATCTAATTTCATAGTGACGTTGCAGTCACTTGACAAAAAGCAGTAGCTTGAACAGGGTTCAGCGCTTGCCTTACATGACAACATCCATTTTGCTTGCTCTTGGAGTTGTAGAATTGCTGAATTAGCAGTGGATTCCTGTAGTTAGGGAGAAAATCTACCAGGTTGTTATCAGCATTTACTTGCAGGGTCATACCTGGAGCTGGCACCATACCCAGCTGGGCTGTTCCAGCTGAGTGCTTGTCTTAGCGAGGCAAACTTGGAGGTGGTCGAGAAGCTTCCTCATCTCCTGTTGCCTCTGTTGGCTTTTTCAAACTTCTCCAGCAGTGTTTAAATACCACTCCATTGTGGAAGTTGCTTTGATTTTGGTCAGGGTGATTATGAGTAAGGATTATCTGCATAATTAGAACCCAGAATACGTAAGCGTAGCTGAGGAGCTTTCCAAAACATTTTAGAAAGCTCAGCCTAAACGAACCATGTTCTGTTCTCATTCTCCCTGGTTTCTTGACAGGTTTGTTTGTTGTTCATTTGTTTGTTTTTTTCTTTTTCCCAGAATGTGCTGCTTTGGCTCTTTCCTATCCAGGACTGTAAACTGGAGAAGGGAAAGATGAAGCCTAAATTCTGTTAATAATTAGCTCAGGCTCATGAGAACGGGGGTTTGCACACAGGCAAATAAATGACTCCTTAAAAGTAAATTCAGATTGATGAAAGGGAAGATTAAAACCCATGAGAACAAGGTTAACCACTGCATGAGCACTGGGTGAGTATGTTGCTATTGCATTTGCCAACCTGAAAAATGAGGGAGAGATGCTCACAGGGGTGCTGCCTCAGGTGGAGTTGTCAGGAGCATCCCGAGAGAGATGTGCTTCACGGCTGCAGACCGAATGCTACCATTTATTGACTCGCCCCGTTCTGGTGTAATCTCTGCTTCTTACTGCAATAGCATCTGGCATGAGAGGAACTCGCTGCAGAAAATGGTGTAAAATGAGGAGAAGCAGCAGGGACAGTGCTCATGAGGGGATGGCAGCTTCCCTGCTGCTGCAATCCACTGTCCCAAGACTACCCTCAGCTCCCCGATAGCAGCCCATCAGCTACACACCAGTAGCATCGGGCTCCTGATCCCGAATCCATCACTGCTGAGGGAAATCAATTGGATACCCATCAACAATTCAAGTACTCGTGACTTTCTCTTCTCCACGTGTACCACTGTATCCTGTGCATCAGGCACTGGGCGCTCACCACGCACCTAAAATTCCCTTTCCAGCATCTGACAGCGGTCACGGAAAAGCTGCTGTTTGCTTTTCCCTTTGTCACCTGTCCGACAGAGATTTAAGTGCCAAAACAGGTGTGCTTCTCAACAGCTGTCATCAGGCGGTACTGTCAGCGAGCTCCCAGCGCTCCTCCTGGCTTCCCTTTTCCAGAAAATGAACATTTTCCTCCAAAGCTGCCGGAGACAGACGCTCCTGCAACACAGACTGCAGTGCTCTGGAGAGGCCGCGACTCCCCCCGAAGCACGCG
>JANHFX010010209.1:0-58390 GCA_027560015.1 Chloroceryle amazona | reverse complement strand
AGCTTTTTGTAATCATACACAATTGCAAACCTATGCAAGCGGAGGTTGGGACATGATGGGGAATCGGTCTTCTCAGTCTGGATGGTACACTGCAGGACCTCCCCACGACGCCAACCTGCTGCTCCCTCCACTCCTCTGCCGTGGCGGCTCCGCTCGGGTGCAACCGCGCCTGTGGAAAAAAACCCGCCGCGGTGCCTCACGGCTGCGCCAGCGCCCGGCCCGCCAGCACTTTTCCCTCCTTGCCAACGGTCGCCCCCGCGCGCCGTCCCGGTCCGTCCAACGGTCGCCCTCGCGCCCCGGCCAACGGCCGCCCTGCATTCTGAGCCCCCTTCTTTCCCTCGAGGTCACCGCCTCGCGCTCCGCCGGAAACTGGGCGCTTGCAGGGCGGGGGCCCCACCCACGCGGGGGCGGAGCGAGGCGGGGCCTGAGCCAGCAGTGACCCGTGGGATCGGAAGCTTGGCCTTTGCTTTTCGGAAGGTCCTGAGCGGCATCCGCGGGAGAGAAGGCATTAAAGGATCCGTGGAAGAGAGGCTGCCGTTACTCCAAAGCACTTCTCTTCAGCTGGTCGAGATGTTGATGCCGCTTTCCATACAGATATATGTCTGACACACATATGTATGTGTATGTTGCATGTATGACTGGACAAGCCATAAGCCGGGCCTGAAACGCTAAAATGTTACAAATTGTTATTGAATAACCATGGACCGTGAAGCAAGAAGACATTGTGAACGATGTGCTAGAAAAGTGAAGTCGTCGCTGTAGATGATCACGAGTTAATTTTCCATTTCCAGTCCATATAAGCAAATGTACCTGGTAAATGCTGTCCAAGTTCCCACATGCTCAGGACAGGACAGGACAGAACCAGACCGCTTCCGTTGGAAGGGACCTACGCCGACCACCGGCCCGGCTGCTTGACCCCTCCAGGGCTGACAGCGGTTAAAGCGTGCTCTTAAGGGCACTGCCTTACAGTCTTGGGGCACTGGCCAGCCCTCCAGGAGGCCTGTTCCGCTGCTTGACCACCCCCTCAGTGAAGAAATGCTTCCTAATGTCAAACCTAAACCCCTCCCAATTGCTACGCCATCATACCACAGCATCTTAAGCAGTACTGCAGTTGTCCTCCACACACTGAGGGGCAGATATTAAAGGCCAGGCACAGGCTGCAACAGCTGCTCTCTGGCAATGGCTGCGGGATGACTTCGATATTGAATTGTTAGGGAGACTTTGAAGAAGACGCTGGAAGTGATGACATGTAGTACAGGAAGCTCCTTTTCAGCTCCTATTTCACATTTCTTACCTTCTTTTTCCATGGAAAAGATAGGAAATTATTTATGGTGTATGTCACATTAGGTGTTTTTCATAATTTTCTGACCATGATGATGTAATACGAGTGCTTCAAATATACGACTATCAGGCAGTGTTTTAGAACTGAGAAACTGCTCCTAGGATTGTACAAAAGAGCAGACAGATTATTAGTCCTACTGTGCCCTATAGTCTTACCTGTGCTGTAAGCTAGGCCTCAGCTGTTACGACCTTGTGCTGTTTGTGTTTAAGAATATTATTTCCACTGTCACACCATAAAAGAGCTGGCTCCTGCCTTTGGCTCATAATGTTCCTTCCAGAATTCTACCGCTAAAATGTATGTACTGTGTAAAAAAAGTTAAGTAAAACACATTTTTCTGTTTGGGTTGGGTTTGTTTCATTTTGTTGTTTTTTTGGTTTTTTTTTTTTTTTTACAGGAGTAAATTGTTTCAGAATGTAGCTGAAGAAAGGAGCTTTACTAGGAGACTTAATAGGACAGGCAGTCTTGATAAGGTAACCGAACGGACAATAGTAAGATATCTTTTGGGGCAAAAAAGCCCATTTTTTCTGATCTCCTGACTAACACAGGCTATGGGATTTGAAATAGTGATTCTGAACCAAGCCCCCTTATCATGTTTGAACCAGGCTACTTCCATGTCATACCTTTTGGACGAGAACTGATAGTGACCATGTTCTACTAGATTGACGACTCTCCTGGGCAGATAAGGCATCTGAGTAATTAAAAGTACATCAGACTTATTTCCCATCTGAATTTCTCATGAGAAAGAGAGGAACAGAAAAAGGGAAGTAAAGAAAGAAAATACTGCATTAAAAGAAGAAAGAACTAACACAACAGAAAAAGGCGGTGAAGACTCAAGCTCACTCCATACTTTTCAAATCTATCGACCATAATTTGCCTAAACTGCTCCTCCATTTAGGTTTCCCTAGCCCTCAGTTTCAATTGTTAATTACTTTCCTGTTCCTGTGATTTGTCCTTTGATGCTGACTGTTGTGCTTTCTTCATCGATGTGGTCCACAGAGACCAAAAATTGTCTTTTGCCTTTGAGCTCTAAGGTTTTGGGGATTGGAAGAACTGAAAAGAAACATTAAATGAAAACAGATAAATTGGAGACAGAGGTCAGTCAGGTGTCACTTGTAGCAAGGATCTTTCCCCTCTTTTAGTACCTTTCTGTTATTACTTCATTGTCCCACTTATGCAATTATTAGAGATTATAGAGATGGGTATTATAAGAGAAGCTTGGACTTTTAAATTGTAGGTTGCCTCATTTCTCTGTATGGAAGGGAATATTTTCTTAACATGGCATTTCTTTGTATTCTGAACGGAATATTTTGTTAACACAGCATTCCTGTTTTCTACACCTCTGTGAAGATAATAAGCAGGTTTTGTGCAGCTAGAGAGTACGCTTTTCTATTCTGAATGTGTTGATAACAAATCAAACCTCTGGACATTCACACCATCTTTAGAGGTTTCTCCTAAGGGAGATTTTCTTACGTCTGTGTAGGCTGCTGCATTGGCACAAATATCAAATCCCCAAGACAAACAGTTTGAATAAAGTCTACTTCTTATCTTAAAAATAGGAAGCTCTGGAAGTGCTTCTATAGCACATCAGCAATTTCTGGCACAAGAAATAAAAAGTAAGCAGGAAGCAAAAGCAGTAAAGATAGCAGCTGCACAAAGCAGTAATATTCACTCACAGAGAGAGTAAGCAATGTTTGTCATTTCTGAAAACACTTCATGCTGCTCCCATGCTCCAGAACTGTGTTGTAGCTCAGTATCAAGCTGCAATAGCTGCTAACAAACCTGGAAAAGGACATCTTTTGTGAACGTAAAACTCACTTCCACACAGCACTACATTTTCGTATCAGAGTTTATTGTTGCGCTTCAGATACCATGCCACTATCAGAATATCTATTCTTTATTTTAAAAAACTTTGAGAAAAATGTTTCCAGCAATTTTCATTCAATGTGAATGACAAGAGTATTACATCTATAAACATTGAAATATCTATTTAATTTCTTCCTGAGGAAGTTTCACAATGTTAAGCAATGAAAAAGGATATTCTGTACAAGATAGTCTGCAAATCATCGAAACCAATTATTTCTGCACAAGTAGAACTGGGAAAATATCACAGTATTTTCAGGAATGGTTGCTCAAATAATTAAGTGATTTTCTATCAGGCTCTGTGTTTACACCCTCCCCTAATGGTAGCTTCTTGCTCATAATCATACATAGAGTTTTAATGGCACAGATGTCTGCAGAAAGCAAATTTCAGAATCATATTTATAAAAACAAAGGTGAAGCTCATATAACCAAGCATTTGTTAAATTGCTTGTGCAGTTATCTCCCAGGGAACAGAAACCATGGCTGTGTTACCAAGAGCAATAACACATCCAACTTTAACTAGCAAATACAAATTCATTGTAATGAATCGGTATTTTTTAAGTGTGTTATTATTGATAGTCTATTTCTGGAAGTCAGGCACCGATCGTAGGTAAGCTGTGAATAGAAGAGGTTAAACTTTGTCAGCTAATTCATATTGTATGACTTGCTTACTGAGCTGTACTCATGTGCATCGTGCGATTTGGGGGATAACACATCTAGATGTTGTCTGCATGCTTTGCTCAGACTTCATTCTTCACCGAGTTGACTGCACATTAAAAGTCATTCTGTTTTCTAAAGTCACCTGTTAAATGTAAGAATATATTTATATAGAATAGTTCTGGAGAGAAAAAAAAAGAAAAAAAAAGTGGTGTCATAGCATCGTTGTATGAACAAGTAAAAAGGGAACACCAGAAATCCAGAACTGCAAAAAGCACCAGCAGTTTGCTGTTACTTCTCTACTGCTTTCATGTCTGAGACCAGCCTGCATCGTGTACAGCTGCATCACAACAGGAGCTTAGACTTGCACCGATTAAAGATCACGTCATTTCAGATGCAGTTCCAGGACAAGAAGGTTGAGCTACTTTGTTCACAGTATTGATTCAGGACAACAGGAATCAACTGAAGATATGCCTAGGAACTGACTCGTTTTGTTTCCAGTTCCCTCGCTCAGGAAGGGCCCTGGGACAATGCAAGACCTCCAAGGCGTCACCGTGGCACTCCTTCCTGGAGGATAAGCTTTGTGTTTAGCTGCCAAACCAAGCCTAGTCCACCCAAAGGCAAGGCCAAACCTGTGGGGCTTACCCTCTCAGTGCTATGGCAGGGACTGCAGTTGGGCTCTTTTACCAGATCACCAACAATCGTAGGGGGCTCCTTGCAGTATCTCAGAGGGGACTTCACAGAAGATCTGAGACATGCCACCTTGTCTGTTGGAAGATTTCTGGAGAGACAATGTGACTGATGTGCATGTCCCCATTACCACTCTGTCCTTGACCACCCACTATTCCTGTTCTGCAAGGGCCTTGATTTCCCAGACAAAAAAGACAGAAAGAGAGATCTTGAAAACAAAGAATGCACTATAGCTGTGGCTGAAGCCCATTCCTCCTGCACACAGGAGGCATTCAGTTTGTGTCCAGAGGGTCCTCTTCCCATGAAAACTTCAGGCACTTGATAACGCCCAAGTTTTTTCCTATTTTCTTCTACTTTATAAATGCTGCACTAAAGAACATTGAGTAACTGAGGCAGCAGTGCACAAAAGAGGAGCTTTGTGCAATCGCTGCGGATTTTTAGAATAATGTTTGAGTGATGTTACATCAGGTTATATCAAGGGTAAAATCAATCATGCCAGGATGAAACCCCCAGGTATTTTCTCCAGTTATTCAATTTAGTTGTAACAAATCCACACAGATGCTTGCAGGACACATGAGCTGTCCACAGCATGCAGAGTATTTGCTTTTGTAGATGCTCAGAATCCAGAATGCTTCCTTTATCAATTGAGAAGTATTTTAAGACAAGTCAGCTTTTGGGACGAATTCACATGACAGTAAATATTTAAAGTGAAATGAAAATTCTCATTCTGTCTAATAAATAATAAAGATGTTCATCTTAAAAAACGTCTACTCTAGTAGGTCCTCATCATTAATCATGCATATTCCCTTAGCAAAAATGTGCTGCGTAAAGAATATTGTTATATACAGCAAATTCGGCTAGATTTTTTCTTTACAGGCCTATCAAAACCACATATTACATAGACAAAAGTCAATAAATAATAAAGATTATCAGTTAGAGGTACAGCAAGGATCTCAACATCTGTTTTCTACTTAGGGAATAACAGACTGGTTTCCATTCCATTACCTTGAAAGTGAAATTATATGATTACATAAATGTTGTAAAAGAGCACTGAGACATATCAAGTTTTTCCACCGCTTGATGCATATTTTTAACTATTCACCCTAAACCAAATTATAACAACATTACAGAGCTACAGTAAAAAGCATTGCATTTAGTATTGTAGTCCTCTTTTGTTTTCACTACCTCTTCATGCCTTCAGAAACACCCAGAGCCAAAGTTCAGTGAAGAAGCATTAAGGCCATACTCAGTTGAAGTTTTCAGTGATCTTCTTTCTCAACTTTATCTCGTATCTAAACTGATTTATTGTGAGACGTATCATTGAAATGTGTCACATAAATGTAAGGCTGGGTATTTGTGTTTTTCACGATTGGAGTATAATTCTCTACCTACACAGTTTATCCTGCCTGCCCCCACCCCCCCAGGCTTATTTGTATTCTATAATACCAAGCATGTTTAAAACATCTGGAACCAGAACCAGTATTTGCATCTGGAAATCTGGTAGATTTTTGCGGCTGACATAAACTGAAGGTCACTGAATGGTTCTACAATTTTGGTCAGGTTGAGGAATCTTGGAATACACAAAGCATAGACCGAAGGCAAATAAATTAAGGGAAAAATAGTGGTGCAGATTAAGGCAATCTAAGTATGGATCTGTTTCTGCTCTTTATGAATTTTTCATTCGTTGCAGTGGAGTCACTCCTGATGCACAGCAATGTAAGCCCAGAGCGCAGTATCCAGATTTGGCTGCTGATAGAAGCCAGGAGTGAAAGCCCGTTCATTGCGCTGCTTCAGTTTGGTTCACAATTGAAGTATGATACTGCTCATAAGGATTATACTGTAACTTTTGTGCTTCACATGTCCAATGAAATCTCTGTTCAAATAATGGCTATACTCTGTATTTTGCCATTTTAGTCAGTACAAAATAAGACATAGCAATTTTGGACAAAGGCCTTTACCACATTGCGAGGGCTGTTGTTACAGGCTATAATCATAGCTAATGTTTTGCGTGTGTGTGGTTTTTTCTACGCTACTTTTGCCTGTGGCTTTCAGATTTTGCTCCACATATTTTGTTGCTGTGCACAGTTAAGCTGTCTATGAGAACTATTCTTCTTACCCTTGTTAGTATACGCTTAGGGTAGCAGCAAGCCGATTCCAAAGGCAGAAGTACACCTGGCATTTTGTGCTACATTAATTTTTCTTATTTTATGCAAGACAATAATCAAATAGTAAGAAAAAACTGTCAGCAGTCTAACAAGGGGTACAAAACTTACAGGAGACACAATACTTTTAAACCGATATATAAAAATGTAAATATTTACCATGAAATTGGACAGGTTATATATCTCTGAAGCTTATACCATTTCCACATATGTGCACAGTAGTCCACAAGTCCACAGGCCCAGAAATGTTTATGAGCAAGATTTGGCCCAACGGAGTTCTAAGAAACACATCTATTTGCACAATCCACATGCCAGCACATGGAAATAGTTTCTATCTTTTACTCTTTTTTGAAGAGGTATATCTTACAAGACCTTCCGGTAGCTACTGGAGACTTTAGGTATGATGACTGAATTGTGGAAGAGATTTCAAAAAGCCTTTTTCCAATGCTATCTTACTTTCTGTAGCTCCTGTCTCAGCCACGATGGCAGAGGTTGTCCCAATTTGTGTAGGAGTTTTGACAGTTCCACATTGTGATCTCTGTAGTAGCTTGACAGAAAAGCCCTGCACTGATGGATACACAAAAGGAGATACTTTTATTAAATAAAATACTGCACTGCAGTTGCTGTGAAGTCTACATTTCAAAGTTTGTTTTTTACCTGTGTCAAAACTTTACCTTCTCTTATGTAGTTTATATTGCTTTCTGCTATCTACTGCATGCAAGTTTAAGCTCTTCAGCTAGAAGCTGAACTGTAAAAGGTAATTTCAAGAGAAGCAAAGGTTGCCCAAAATGACCACTGAAGCCAAAGGAAATGGATCTGTTTCTACTCTCAGACAGTCACATTCAGTCACACTGAGGCCAACAAAGGTACTTGGAATTTACCGAAGTGTGACTGAAACCAAAGATTCTGAAGTATCTTCGTACGTAAGCGTGTATCAGCTAGTAACCTCGCTTTCAGAAGTATTTAGTATTTATACACTGTGGAGCTTCTGCTGCTTAAGTCACTTAGATAATGGGGACAAGTTTCCGAGTGAATTTCAGGTGTGCCAAGTATTAAAAATGTCTTTAATGACTTAAATTCTTCACATTTGAAATACAAAACTGAGAAAGTCTATGCACTCCACAGTTATCTTACGTTTCCTTTATGGGAAAGGTAGTTAACTAATTAACGTCTACTTAATTTTGTATTCTTTCCTTTCTATTTATTTTTCCTGGGTGGTGTCCCATATGTGTCAACTGAATCCCTGCAGCATGCCAGCAAGCATAATGGTTTACCTCAGAATCCATAGGAGGGTATTTTCTACCTTTGCTCTTTCCAAGACACTTTGTTCGTCCTTCTTCCAGGAGCTGACACCAGAAACCTTTATGTGAATCGAACCTGAAACAAATATTCTGCAGTGTAAGGACTGTGAGATACTGTAAAAAGGATGCTTCTTCCAAGTTTAGAGTGAAGAGTGAAAAGAATAAACCTAAGGTTACCAGTATTGTTTTTAAGTGTCAGAATCCAAAGGCTTTGTGTATATATGTATTTATGATGTGCAGAGTGGATGTTACATTCCAGACATACTGTTGAATCTGTCTTTCAGCTAGGGTCAAAAATAAAAAGAAACTATCTTTCCTTTCTGCTTATGCATGTCAATGTTGCATGTTTTACTCATGGAAGTAAAATTCCTTTCGATTCATCCAAAATTCATATGCAGTTTTCACAAAGCAGTATTTACTTTGTCGTTTGTCAGAGGTCTACTTCTGTAAGAGTCAGGCCAGTGGATGATTCACAGAAAATCTAATCCCGAATTTTATGTTCTTTGCAGACATTGAAAAAAGCAGTATACTGACAGCTCGAAGAAGTAGGAGAGGCTTTTATCTTGCAGTGAGCTTACTGACAGACTAACTGGTATTTTAGGAATGTCGGAAAAAGTGAAAGTGATTATTAAATGTACTCACGTTAGGGCTTCAGAATAATTATAATGAGGAGAGACTCCCAAAAATTTCTGTACTTCATCCATTACGGTAGATGGGTCAGTTCTCAGCTGCTGTCCATCGATAATTAGCAACTACAGTAAGTAAAATAAACAGAAGCTTAATTAAAAACTCATTATTTCATGCTTCAAGATGAAACTTCCACCTCTGTCAAACACATTCACTATATGGAGAATACTGCCTCAGAGAATGGTAATTGGTCCAGTTTTAATTGTCATCATCATTAATGACCTAGGAGCAGGGTAAATTGATGACCCAGGGCATGTTAATTAAGTCTGAAATGATATTAAATTAGAAGCTGTTATGACAACAGAGAAATAGCAGTGAAGGATCTAGAAAGGTAAGTAATATTGACAGGAAATTCAGGGAGATTTGTTCTACTGTTCTGTTGCTACTTCTACTACTTACTGTATGCCTGCTGACTTCATAAAGGATGTTAAGACTTCAATTCAGTCACTTGTGTAGAGACCCCCAGATTTCCACAGCATTAGAGAATACTGATAGCCTTAGCTAGTCTGTGTGAGAGCTCTTTTTGTGAAGGAGGACTCTCATTTTTGTAGGGAAGGCTGTACTTTTAAGCTGAGCTGATTTTTAGGTCTCTCTTATATAACTGTTTCATGCTTCAGCAGTGCCTTGAACTTGCTAACTCGTTTGAGTATGGCCTACTGTATACCATTGCTTCTGCAACACAAAATAATCCCTAGAACTTTTAGAGAGAATGTAAGCCTACCAGGGCTGGTTCTTCACTCTCACCACGGGGTGTAAAATCTGCCACAAATCTGTATGACAATGTATATTGTTCAATATCCATGGGTTACGTTTCAGTAAAGGCTTAAGAAAACATGAGAGTGATGAAAGCATCAGCAAATGAAAAACAGTTCTAAGTTCAGGGCACAAGAGTACAAAGGAGCAGCAGTGACATTTCTCGTGCTTCTAGATGATTGGTCTGATTTGTTTTATGGAAGAAGCTCCCAGCTGCAAGGTGCTAAGACATGACATCCCTAGTCATGTCAAACAACTTCTTAGAACATAGCTATGAAGAATCACAATCAGTGTCTTAAAATGTGCTCTAGTATAGCTAGGATCTCCCTGAGGGTCAGTATTCAACAGGCAAGACTTTTACAAAGGTAATCTTTTAGGGTAGTGTATATATATATCATTAGGATATCAAATTACAGTCTTACTCACCTGATAAGGTGGGAAGTAAGTTAGCCATCTTTCAATATGGGTAGCATACCATCCAGGTGCTAGGCATCTCTTTTGGAGAGCTCTAAGCTCAGATGGGGCTCGAGGTCCAGCTGTGATCACCTGATAGAAGCTGAATTTTAGAGCTGCAGGATCTTCATGGGATCGCTGATGCTGTAAAAGAAGTTGCATTGTTGGAACTTTACAGACCACAAAAACTAGGAAAATAAAGCAAAACTGGTTGGTCTTGCTGACCTGGCTTTACTGACCTTGCTATTAGTGACTATTTACATTAAAAGTTACAAAATCCTCATCTGTATTAACTCATTGAAAATGCGGGGATAAACATTGTGTGTATCAATAAATATTGTTTGTACCAAAACAAATCAGAAACTAGACTGGTAATAGCAGTAACAAAACAGAGTGTACAAATGTTTATTTTCAATAACTGAATGGCAGCTTTTGTACAAATGAATCCAGCATAGTAAACATAATAAACAGAAGCACTAAGAAGCTCTGATTCTGGTAGTTTCATATTTTCTTTTTCCAGCTTACACAAGGTAAATGCTCAGGCAAATTTGAACATGGGTATTTCTGAGGATTACTGGATAATTCAAGTCAGAAGGGATCTCAGTAGGTCTGTAGTCAAGCCTCATTTCCAAAGCAGGGGAAGCTATAGGATCAGACTGCGGGATGTGATTACTTCTCATCAAAAGGTAACATAATGTCATAGAATTTCTAAGAACTTTGTTCTCTTTGGGAATGAATGTTTTTAAAATTACTTTTATTTTGCCAAATTCCCGTTGAAACCTGCAGACCAGAGGAACAAACATTTCTTGATCTATCTTGTATTTTGAGTATGAACTAGGTAATTATGTCTAGAAACTGATTCGAGTATATGCTGATTACAAAAATGAATCGAGTAACTAAGCATTTTTCCATGCTTATATTACAGGCAGACTTTTGAAAAGCTGGTTTCTAACCCTTGGAAGATTTTCTGGTTTACACTGACAGCTACCTCAGGCCATGTATGATCATATACAGTGCACTGACTGACAAATAAAGGCTTGTATTACCCATATCCTTTATATGTATATATACTGAAGGGATACACAGAGGATTCAGCGTGGAAACTTTGATCTGTGCCTGCCTCATGTTCCTCAAAGTGCATACCTGGTACCAGGAATACGCCCGATCAGATGGGTCAATGAGGATGGTGATGATCTTGGCCTTGGGGATGAGGGAAGCCGCTCGTTTAGGAGCCTCCTCAGAATGGAAATAGTTGGCACTTTTCTCAAAGAGGAAGTCAGTGGTGACATTAGAAGGAGTGGGGAAGAAATCCATGTACCTAAGAAAGCGACATCAATCTCAGAATTACTTAGAAGTTACACAAAGGTTGACAAATCTAGCAAGTGTATTTTATTCTAGAATAATAAATGAAATTTATTATTATTAGCCTAATTGTCAAGTAACAGCAAACAGAAATTTACATTATATTTTTGACCATACTTGACTTGGCACTAGCTTTCTTCTTCTCACTACATATAACCAGACCGCGGGTATTTCTTTGGAATGGGACGAAAACGTTACGATAGTCACATATCTTCTTAAAATTAGTGAATTCTCACTTTCCAGTCAGAACAAGCTCCTATTTAAGTCAAAAGTATAAAATGAGTTTTCCAAACTTGGCCTTTTGCTAACATCAATTACAGTGCAATAATGTAAAAAAAAAAACCAAAAAAAAACAAAAAAAACAAATAAAACCCAAACATATTTAGCATTAGAATTGCTTTTATGTAAAAGAGAGCTAGTTTATGTGAGGAAGATGCACTGAAAAAAACCTCCACAGCTTCATCAAGTAAAAGGTTTCTAAGCAATGACAGCATCTTTCACTTATTGTTCTAAGAGTCACATTTTTGTGGAAACATGGGTCATATTCCTTTTAGTTTTCTTTGTGAGCTTTTCCTCATCCAGTATGAAGTTTCAGTTAATTTCCAGCAGCCTCCTTATGCCACATACAGACTTCTTTATCCATGGCCCTCAGACCACTTTTCATTATTGTCGGGGAAAAGAACAAATGGGAAATGTCAGTCTTAATTTTTCAGTTAAACTCTGTATTGATAAAGTAAATGCTATTTAATAAAGCCTCCTCTGAAGATGATGTTTAAGGACTGAAATTTATTCCAGTGCTTTGACTTTGTTCTGTTCATGGAAGTGAACTACTACTAATAAAAATGACATGTTCTTGTTTGCTTTGAAATTGTGACCATTGCAGCCAAGGCCAGAAGACTTGGTAGGAGGGGACAAACCGATGCACATAAAGTTTTCTTTAGGACACAAATCTCAACAAGGTGACCTTTTTTTTCTCCTAAGAAATAAAATTTCCAACAGGAACATAATTTTTGCCTCCACATATTCAACTAACAACCATTACTGTCCCAACTTCAAAGGCACGTGTAATGAGAAGTACATATTTTGTTCCTGTTTTGCATATATGAATATATGGATATTTACAAGAAAGCCTCACAAAAGTTAGTGCATTTATGATATTCTGTAGTAAGACTGTTATTCACTTTTAGAAGGACACTGAAGGTTATTTTTTATCTCTCTATATAAACAGTTGCCATTACCAACAGTAATGTCATTTTTTGTATTGTTCACGATATATACATTTTATATTTATACTAATAACCCATCTTACCAATCAATCCCCCTGTGGTAGTTATTTCTATTAAAGAACTGTACCTCCTCAAAGGTTTTTGGGCTGGGGGAGTTACTAATGATGGAAGGATGCATGATCAGGAACAAATACAAGGCTGTGGTACCTGCAAATTGGATAAAAGTCCAAAATTAAAAAAAATAATAAAGTACAAACATAAAAATACACGGCAGGGGGGAGATACTTGCAGATGGACTGAACCAGCTTTATTTAATTTCATTTCAGTGTGGGGATGCTGATCTATGTCACCTAAGAATTTGTGATTTCTGTGTTTTAACATTTAAGACATTTAAAAAACTATAAATATTTAACACAGAAACTGGAGTGCCAATGCTGAAATGTTTTTCACGCTTTTAATAACTGTAACTGTGTTTTAAAAAGAATGATTGTTTTTTATGAGACTGTCACAAAAAAAACCAAACCAAACAACAAATCTTGCACTCAGTAGCTACTGGGGATTGGCAAAGATGAAAGAATGTACATATGCAATTTTCTGATTAGAGAGAAGAAAATTAACCATTAAGGTAATTTATAAACAACTGCAACCTTGCAATTCAAACTGTCCATTAGGAACTTCTAGACTTAAAATAAATGCCACAAAATAACAAGTTTCTATCAACAAGACACTTTGAGGAGAGAGAACTTGCAGTTAAGAATCTACACCACTTGAAAAATGTCTGTCCTTTCCTCCTTCTGCTCTGACAAGATCTTGTCTATCTTGTTGATCTCTTTATCAAATGTTACCGATTTTGACGTAAAGCAAAAAAATCCAACACCCCCCTGAATCCTGCATTTTCAATATATGTATTGTCTGTTGTTATAACTTATGTTATTAAACTATATTTGGATGATATCTGAAAATAAAAAACTGCTGTTGGATGATCAAGATCTCTACATAGCAATCAGAGTAAAGGGTGATTAATTGGTATAATTATTTGATCTTACACATAGCCTATCGTGTTGAAATACAATACAATCTTACCAGTTTTCTGGGGTCCTACGACCAAGAATTTTGGTAATCGATCACAGGTTTTTTCCTTTGACCAGATATCTCTGTGCCGTTTGTCATCACAGGGATTCTAGAGAAGAAGAACCAGAAATTTCATTGGTAATCACACCTGATAAGGTTCTCAAATTATGTTTATATAGATTAGCGTTTTTTTCACCAATGTACAAATATTCTTACCAGAGGATATTATTTTGCCTTATGATAGAAAAGCACGTTATCTATTAAAGAACTATTTCAGTAATCCAACTATGTGTTTCTAAGCAATTCTCATTTTTCAAGTAATTTGGCTACAGGCTAACTTCAATTTTTAAAGTTAATTCCTTCTTAACATTGTGCAACATTCTTGACATTCTCCCCCCCTCGTTAAATGTTCTATTCACTAACAGCATGAATTTCAAGATTTATATTTATGTCCAATTTGCAGTCTCATGCTCAGATTCGAAGTTGGCAATTCGGTATCCAATGCTGTTACACATTGGATTAAGCAAGGTTAAATACATTTTAATGTTTGATTTAGTAAAGCATGCTCCTTAGAATCTTTCTACCAAGTCACTTTGACAGGATGATGTTTGGGATACATACTGTTGCTGTAGAGACACCTGTACCTACAGCCCTTAGACATTCCACTGAACTGGGTGAACTGTTGCCAAACATGCACAAGAAGAACACAACAGCGTTCACAGCTTGGAGCAGTAGCTTCTCTTTAGGGACTGTGCTCTTAGTGCTGGGTGGTGGGCTGAAGACAGGGCAACTGCAAGGTCAGTGCAGGCTTCAGCCTTTTCAGGTCTTCACATTCCTGATCTTTTCAATTTGCTCATTTACGAGTGTGATAATCAAGCAGCAGAATTGATAACATCAACGTGTTAAGCACTGGTAAACATGGCAGTTCTCAGCCATTTGTGAATACTTTTCTAATCTTTCTACTCTATTACTACCTGGCTAGCCAGTTTTAGCATTAAGGTAGTCATGGTCTTAATGTTATTTTTCTCTTTTTGGATGCCCTCACACACTGGGGAAAAAAAATTCATGTGTTGAATGTCCAACTGCTAAAATGCAAGTATACACCTCTGTCAAACACTTCATTCCTGTTAGCTCCAAAAGGAGAACTAACACAACTTATCTTTCCTGCACTTCTCACATTTCTAAAAGCAAGTAGAGTCACAAATAAAATGAATCAAAGACAATTTTAATTACATATCTTAATACATACTAATTCCACAACCTTTCCATGGACATTTATTTAAGTGACATGGAAAACAATCACATACACTGAAGCTGTTATCTGGAATCAACTAGTAAATCTCAAAGTATTACTGCTTGTGTCTACAAGAACAAAGTGCCTCACAAAAAACACCATCAAGACAATTTTTTTTTTTCTGAGGTCTTCATCAACAAGCCTGCCTACCTGCCAGAGTGGGTCCTTTTGCTCAGGGAATAGTTCAAAATACTTGTGAGCCAGCTGAACCGGAGGAAGAGTTTGCAGTTTCAAGTTTGTCCAGGTATGAACAAAGTTGGCCAGATTCACAAAGGTGTACAAGCCCAGGCGGTCATTTCCATAATTAGACAAATGTGTCATAAAGATGCTAATCTTTAGAAAACAAAATAAAGCAAGCAGACATTGACTCTTTATATCGCTAGATGGCAGTGTAACCACAGATAATATCTTTCGCATTTTGCTCTTAGAGCTGCAAGACTTTGATAGCATTTCTGTAATCTTACTATCCTTGCTCGTCGTTGAATTACATCCTCCTTCTCAAGTCAACTTGATGCAATCAATGAAGAAAATTGTGTAATAGGTAGTATGAGCTCTGTGTGAGCAAGGATATGCAATCATACCCTGTAGTTAGACAATATTTACATAATCTTTATGGAAATGTACTTAATGGAGAATACAGCAAAAACATCAGTCACAGTTTTTACTTCAAGTGAAATACAAACGCAGTATTAAAAATGTGAATTTGTTTTCATGGAAGAGGAAAGAAGTCAGAAACCAAGAAGACAGTTGACCTTGATTACTGTGATTTAAATCTTGTTGCTGCAGCTGTAATTTTACAAAATTAAGTAGCTCACCTCTTCTACAAAGTAAGCACTGGGCAGACAGCCAAATCATACGCAGAAACAAACAAAATCTGAAACCTGAGTACTTTCAAATAATCGTGCATAAAACCGTCCCAAATAAAAATAAAAATAAATCCAAACAGTGCTCAGTATCCCATCAGATGTAAGGCTCCTTGTATTTTGCTCTTCCAACAGCTTACCGTGAAATTGTCACCGATAAATCCTCCCCACCGCGCTCTCACTCTCCCAGTGGAACAAAGCCTGTCATGAAGGTTGCTCACAAGGAGGGCATGTTTGGAGGCACCTGAACCGTGCTGGTGAGCCGAGCAGGAACACACAGACTGCAAGGGTAGTCTCTCGGGGACTGAGGAAGGGCTGAAGACTGAAACCTCTGTTTTGCAAAATGATCCATCCCTAAAGCAATTTTTCACTGATGGAACAGTCTGTTCTTACACTAAAATCTGCAAACCCTTGCCTCTCTACCAGTGAGGGGTTTATTTATTTATTTTTTTTCAATAGAACTCTCCCAAGAGAAATTCTCCAGACTAATTTCCATTAAAAAATTAGACAGATGATTCTTTTTATAAATATTTTTTTTAATGCCACAAATGAGCAATTTCTATTTAAGGTAAAACTTGATGTAAGCCATTTTAAAAAGAAAAAGGCTTATCATGGCCTTAATTCTGAAATGAGTTCAGGAACTGAAGTTAATTTTTTTGTAAAGGAATTCCAGCCTTCAGTTTAAAAGAAGGAAAAAGCAAAGGATGAAAACCAAGAATCCACAGCTGTTTTCTTTTGTATCAGTGTATTTAAAACACTGTCTTCCTGTCATATAAAGCATTAAAAATACTGAACTTTTATTTCTGAACACCTCCTCTAGCACTACAGAGTAACTGCACTGAATGGACACCTAAAATGTGTTTTCTTAATAGCGTCATTTGGTGTCACTTCTCGGCTTATAAGGTAAGCTGAGGGCTTCAGTTTCCCTGACTGAAGTAAAATTAGAAGACATAGCCTCATAAATCATTAGGATACAACCTTTCTTCACAGGTAGGAGTGAGACTGAAAAAACCCCAAAGCCCTCCCCTTTTAGGCAACCAATAATAAGCATTTTGCCAAATGTATAACCTTTCCACGTTTCCTTTTTTATTTCAATTCTCAAAGCAGGAACAGAGCAGCCACGGGACTACGTTGTTCTCAAGGAAGATACAACCAGGGGGTTTCCATAAAAAAAGGTTAACTTGTTTTCTTGACAGCCTCTTGCTTTCCTACACATCGGTTGACCTCTAACATTTATAATGTCAGTTCACCTCCTGGCAACTCCTTACCTGCCAACAACTACAGCACTGCACTGGAAGAAAAAGCAAGAGAACCTGAAGAGATTGCTAGTTCAGAGGAAATATTTATTATTCTTTCCCTGAAGGGAGTATCACTGTAATTTTAAGAATGTCAGAGTGGAGGCTGAAAAATTGATCGGATGTATCATCATAAATAATTTCCAGCATATGAAATGGTGTCAATAAAGGAGAAAAATGCATCAGACCTTAGTTCCTAATTTACAGGTTGTTTTTTTTTTTTCTGCCAAACACTCTGTGGTTAACTATTTTAATTTCTTTCTTGTTTTAATGATGATCAAATGCTGGTCTAAAACATAAATGACTAAATCTTGTAAAGAAATCCATACTTAGTGTAACCAAGTCCATGATCTAATATACAAGGTCTGCTTTACTTCTATATGGCATCAAACATATTACAGATCTCTTGGGAGTATCTTCCAGGAAAACCTGAACAGGCCTTCCCCTACAGTTGATACTGTACAAACTCCCAGTAAAATCACTACCCCTGCAGAAGGAGCAAACTACAATCCTGTACTTCACAGAACAAGGAAATATTGCTGATCTAGGGCCTAATTCACCTGATCTGACCCAAGACCTACTTTCTCTTGCTTTCAGCTGCAAAATGTCTCTCCAGGCTAAGCTGGCAGCCCGTGTAAGGAACAGGAGTGTGCTGCAATGGCCGCATCCACATTTCTCCAGGAAGGATCTTAGATCACTTTGCACACCAGGGATCCCTGCAGAGGTGGCTTACAGTAAGGGATGCCAACCCGCCCACCACTCTCCCCTACTCCAGGGGTGTCCCTGCGAGCTTGCTGACAACAGCTACACCACCATGGCACTGGGAAAGATGTATAAAGCTAATCCTCCAGTTTCCCTGGCTACAAAGAGAAAATGATCCATCCAAGTGCCATTTTGAGGGATTTCACCTTGGCACTGGCCCAGCTGCAGGCAATGGTGTGCTGCTACCCACTTCCCTGCTTTCCCACCAAGCTGTGCAGAAGGATGGGAACTGGAACCATTACCATTCCATTTGCAGGTGTCCTCCACACCAAGACAAAACATCATTATTACTTTTTGCCCTCCATATTGAGTTCTGATGTTTTGTTTTCCTCTATCATACCACATTCTGTTCCATTCAAACAATTCTAACTAATGAGCATGATTACTCTTTCTGTGCCAACTAACAGTTAGCACGCTACGCTAACAGAGATTTATTCTCTTAAAACCACAGATCAGAAGACATAAAAGGAATCCTTTGTGGGCATCTCGGAAGACTAAATCTAGTAAATAAGACTATTTGTTCAATAATCTTGCACCTCTGGGATATGCTGTAAAATATAAATAGAGCTTCATATATTTCTTTATTCCTTCTTCAAAAGGGAAGCAGCTGTAAGTGGATTTATATTTACTCTAACAAGCATTTTAGCCTCCCTTTCATTTAAAAAGAGCTTATTTGATTTTATTAATTCCAGCCCTCTTGTAAAACTATTTTTTTCAGGGCACCTCAGCATTTTCTTTATCTCGGTGCAAGAAGGATCACTGTTTCTAGCTGTTCCTCAGAAACAAACTATCATCTTGGTTGCACTTCAATGCACATTCTCCACAGGATTTAGTATCTCTCACAAGGGGACTGAAATGGAATGCAGAGAGTTTTTAAAATGATGGTTTGGGGCTAAATCTGGCCCCTGGGCAGCAGCTCCTTTCTTGCTCCCACCCATCTCTGGATTAGGGTAGCAAAGGTGCTTTACTCTGCCTTCTCACAGAGCCTTGTAGACAGCTGTATGACCTCCTCCTTTCAGCTTCTCCTGAGCATTTCTGCACTCCTCCTTCCCCAGAAGGAAAGGGCAGAGGACTATTTATGTTTTGCTCACCTTCCCAATCCCTGATTTCATTTGGGATTCTGACTAGTACTGTAGAGATGTAGGGAAATGAGGACAAGTGCTCAGGAGAAACAGCTTTTATCTTTTGAATGTGCTTTCTGTGCTGCACACTTCCTTACTACAACAACATTTACCAATTACAGGCGATAGCTTCTAGGTCAACAAATTAGAGTTGAGACTTGAGACTGCGCTGCTGCTATCACAAAAAGATGAACCAGCATAATCTATGTATATCAAGAACAGAAAAAACAATAGATGCCTGACAAACAACTTACACAAAAAAAAAAGAAAAAAAAAAAGAAAAAAAGCAACAATTTGCCCAGCTACCTAGTGATGGATATTATTTTAGCAGGCTGGATATTTAAAAAAAATATTGATTGCTACAAAATCAACATTATTAGGATATTTGCTGGCTTGGGCCATGTTTGTGTTCCTGGCTTCCTCTCCCTGGATTCAAGGGCTCTCTATTCTTGGAAAGACAGGGATGAGAAGAAATATTTAAGGATAGTGGGAAAGACTTAATTTTTGTAGTTTTCCTACCAAGCTCGTTGAGAAGGTCTGGAAGGGTAAATTATGAACCTTTTCTATGATGGGACAGAAATGATTTATGGCAAGCAAGACTGCTGCTCCAGTGAAGAGCAGTAGGGTAGAAATATCTATGGGCAACCTGCAAACATTCCTGCTCCCTTTCATAGATGCAGATAAGCAAACCCTTGCTTCATATTCAAACTCCATTTTACACCAAAACTTTGCAGATGAATAGGTTGCACTTGCACCTCACTATTACTCTTCTTCATACTCCTTTTCAGTTTATATCTCCTTAACTGTGGACTGCATCAGGAGGACTCACTTTACGAGGGTGGTGAAACACTGGCCCAGGTTGCCCAGAGAGGTGGTAGAAGCCCATCCCTGGAAACATTCAAGGTCAGATTGGATGGGGCTCTGAGCAACCTCATCTATCTAAAGATGTCCCTGCTCACTGCACAAAAGAAGGGAAAAAAGCCTACAGTAGTCCACTAAGCTAGCAGTCTTGAGACTTAATTTGAGCATGCACCTCCAACATATGTGTATTTATTTATAAATGATATACTTCTAATGCTGAAGTTCCAATATTTTCTTCCCCCCACACAAAGGGATTATCTTGCACACCTCCTAGAGTGCACATAGCCCCATTTGGACACCACTGTGCTGTCAGGATCAGACTGTAACCCAAGAGCAGAGAGAAGACTCCCTTTTCAGAGGTTAGCTGTACGCTCCTTGGCAAGCATCAGGGAAGGGGTGGGAGGACTGAGACTTGCAGTGACACTGATGTTGTTAAACATTCATTATTATTTGGGCATTTAAAATTTGGAAGTAGAACTGCTGTAGGAAAAAATTGGTAATAACCATTTCTTACAGACTGGGCACACCTTTCATTTTTTTACCATATATAGAAATCTATTGTAGGCAATCCAACTGGAATAAATTCATACTATTAAAACAGTCATCAAGGTACTTTTGTCATAGGCACTGTGTCACCCTCCAGTCTGTGCAACAACATTAAAAGGCAGCACTGAGGCCTCCCAACTCAATGAAGTTAAGCACAACACTTTAAAATGAAGCTAAATTATGATTGACAATTAATTATGTGATCTCTGCTAGGCACCAGAAGCAGATGCATTACCAATTTAGTATATTGCTGACATTTTAGCTCCTGAACAAATGTTTACAGGCCACGAGAGTGCGTCTAACTCTCAGAACACCTATGTTCCAATTAATTTGGCATTGTGCACACTCTGTTTGCAGTTCTGATATCATCTCCATGCTGCTCAGAACAGTTTTGTTTCAGGTATTCGGAGACTCAGTAACAGCTGGTTTTGCTCCATTAGACTAACAGAGTGATAGAATAATGAATTCAATTGCAGTCTATGCTCAAATATGTATTTTTTAATAGTTGAAAGATATTCCTCTTAGACCTGTATGCTACCAGAAAAGCTGTGTTCAATCCCACCACAGAGAGAATCCAGCTTGTGATTCCTTTTTTTGTTCCGAGGCTGTCCTGCCTGCTTCACAGCTGCCATGGATCTGTCCACTTGCAGAGACAACAAGCCAACTAGTTGAATTGGATTTACGTAGCAGTGCCTCCACTCCACTTGCACAAGGCTTTGAAGAATCACAGAATAATAGAAAGATGAAGTTTTCTTATTACCCACAATTTCAATGCATTTATTGTACACTGTTGCAAGCAATCACTTCTAATGAGATAGCTAATCCTGTCTGTTCTGTAGCCTTTCCCTGCTGCTTGCTTTTAGAATTCTTTACATTTTGTCTATTCCACCCACAAAAAAACAGACTCTGGCTTTTATGAGTGAGTTTTGAAGAACAGATAGGAAAGCAAGGAGTACTAGTATTTTGCAGGCCACCAAAATGCTAGGCAAAACTGACCTCCTCCCCTGCCCCAATTCATGGCAAATCACCTACTATTGTTGGAGTTCCCAAGACTTCCTAAAATGGGCATGAGAGGACAGGAAAGAGCTGGAAGTGTTGTCTTTCTCACCCATGAAGTAGCATTCAGCAGGCTGAACTGAAGGAGCCCACCAGAGAGGCCAGGCTATGCTCCTAATGGTGCTACCGTGGGACGCTGACAATGAACAGCATGTACCTCTGGGAGGTACATGAACATCAGCGTGCTTCTCAACACGCTTAACATCCTTCCCGCTTCTTGCATTCAGTACACTTAAATATGAGCTCGTGCAAAGCAGGACAGACAGAAAGGGAAAATTTGAGCCAGAATGCCTTTGTTTTTGTATTTTCCTCTGTAGTCCTGAAGAATGACTATTCATCTTGCCCAGGGTCACATTAAGATACAGTAGGATCTGCAGATGCTCATATAAATCCTTTCATTTTCAATGCTGAAGGAGATAATTTCTCCCTTGCTGCAAGTCAATTAGCTTAATAACAGCTCTGCTCACTGTAACTTGGGAGAGGTAAAAATTAGAGGAAAATAATACTTAGAGCTGAGTGCGTACAAAGATTACAATTATTTTAAGACGAGTCACACACAGGGCCTAAACCATTAACAGTCTTCCCTCTTGATCAGTACTGCTGTCACCAGACAGAGAACACACAGCTGGCTACACATTAGTTTCATTGTTGAGCTGTCAACCATTTGAAGGCTGTCACCAAATTCCTCTCCACAGGGCATTTTCCCTTTTCTTTCGATCTGTAGACATGCAGTACTGTGTAAGGAAGTGCACGTAAGCACATGTAATACATTTATTACTCCTGAAGGCAGAAAAGGTATAGAAGATTTTCATGAACCATTGTTTTCCCTGAAATGTTCATCTTGTAGGATTGAAAACCTCCTAGTCTGTAACTTCCATAATTCAAAGGACATGTTAGGGCTGAGTTATGTGTGCTTTCCACAAAGTTAAACTGGGACACCTTAACATTTACTGATGATACTGGAAATGGAGCAGCAGACAATATTGGTTTCCATCATGTCTTTCATCAAAGTTACAGTCTTACATTAAAAAAATTTTGGTTTATTAGTTTACTTGGATTTTAGAATCAAATCATATCTTCCACATCATCATTTGAAAACTAAAACAAGCAAACTAACAAAGTGGAATAAACTTTTAAAGAAGTGTTAGAAAGCAGATGAGATATACTCCATTTCATATTGTTGATCCGCTTCAATAATTTAATTTTTCTTTTTGAAACTTTCTACTTAGAAAAAAAAGTAGTGAGCTCTAACCATATTAAAGAAAAAAAAAACAAAACACCAAAAAACCCAAAACAAAACAATCCAAACCCAGCCTAGTAGGTCTGTCCTGCCTTTGGCTTGTTTCTCTAGTGCAACATGTTGTGTACAGAAGCAGATGGTGTCAGAGATCTGTATGAGGAAAGTACAGGATACTCTGCAGCTGGGAGATGTGTGAAAAAGAATCCTCTATGAAAGTCTTCTTTGCCTTCAAAGGTTACATAGAGCGTGGAAGTTTGTATGGAATCCACGTCTTTCCAATTACTTCAGGCATGAATATCCAATCAAATTTAATTCTGTATTCCAAATCTTGATAAGTTCTTTATGTCAAAACCACTACCTTGGAGGAAGACCCTGATAAAATTCCTACTGAAATTCTCACCCTCATCTAATTGGCTGTCCTCTGGCCTTCTACTACGAGACAGGCATCCGGAGCTCATTGCCTAAGTTCTTCATGCAATTTCATAGTTGGTTCTGGTTTTCATCTTTTTTTCAAATATAATCCATCTTGATCATTTTGATTTCTCTGTAGTTTCCACCAGCCCTGTGGGACAGGTGAGTGAATTTCAAGTGTTCATCTTACAATAGTTGCTCTACTAGCTCATCTCTAAGAGCTGCTCTCACAGGAGAACATACACATCATTAGAGAAAATGATGCAATGCACGGTGCTGTCCTTAGCAGAATCCTGTTCCAGTCACAATTTTTCCTTCTTCTGGAAAGACGGAGGGTGTACAGACTTTATGTGTTACCACAACATGTACAGCTATTCGCCACGACAGTCAGATTGGTTATGTTCCTGTTAACGATCGAACAGTACTGCTCAATAGCAAACAAGTAATTTTGCATGAGATAGCCTTAGCTACTCAGTTAATCCAGTTCTGCTACTTAAATCCATTGCAACACGTGCAAACTAAAAGAAGCTAAACTGTAATTTAGGTCTCTGAAAACTTCATTATATTAGTGCTTTTTGAACTGTTCTGGCTGCAGTTCGTTCTTAGCTCTTTTTATTGTACGTGTTCCACATCAACCACCTACAGAAACAGTGGCTATGTCACAGACCAGTAACCAGTACAGACATATTTTCATAAAAAACCAATATGTATACACATTCCTAGTAGCAGGTGAGGAAAATATGCAGTGGAAGACAGAAATATTCAAATTGTTTTTATGAAGGCATGTTCAGTTCAGCTATATTTAATTTGGCTTGGTTCCTAGGTCTAATTATTTTCAGAGTGGTTCAGAAGTATTGATAGAATCTTGCCAATATTGATAAGAGATTTACTAGCAAACCTGAGAAGAAATGATACAGTTGATGGCAGTGTCTATATCTACCACATCACTATATACAGCTCAAAATCTATTTGCTCACTCCATCATTTAGATGACATATTTAAGAAACTGGTACAATTTCATTCTAAGAGACTTTTAACAGTAACAGTTTTATTAATCCGAGAACTTCACTGAATACTGTAAACAGAGATAGATGAATCTGCAGCCACTGAAGATTCTAACAAGTTTATCAGGAAAAATACTCGCTAAAAAGTTTTAAACTCAGCACAGTACTAGTAAAAGAGTAACAATACAAATTAATAAAACAAAGACGGGTCGCTGTTCAACCGGATAAGATACTCGTCACTGAAGACTTTTACAATGCATGCCTTCCTTGCGGCTTTGCTACAAAATTCCCTGGCTAAATTAGTGCAACTCACACAATCTCCCTCCAAGTCAAGAATAATGCCACTATAGTAATAACAAAGGGCTGCTGAAGGCACTTTTTTTTTTTTTTTGTATAACATTTTGTGCAAGACCATGACATAGTATGATCTTGCCTAAGGGCCGCTGAAGTCATCAAGCCCTTTAACAGAAGCCAGACACACAAAATATTATTGTAAGAGTAGATAGTGTGTTATATTACTACTTAGGCTATTTTTTCAGCTTGGTAGCAATGGGCATAGGTGTCAAGATCACTTTACAGCCACCATCAGATCACACTTGAACCAGCAGTGTGGGAATATAAATACAGCTCGCCAACCACAAAATTAGCTACTGCAACACACAAACTCTCACTTCCCTTATAAAACAGAACTAGCAGGGATCATTTCCTGATGCTTTTCTTACCCGCAGGACTTCTGACTGTACAATGCCCCAGGATAAGGGCAATAAGGCTGGTTCACTTGTCAGAAGTTTACAGCTGCATATATAGGCCTGTGTTTTCCTGTCATTTATTCTAAACAGACCTGCATGTGAATTGCTGAAGTAGCAGACAGAAGCTTTTTCATTTTTGACTTCCATTACATTAAGGAAGATGAAAAAAAAATGCATAAAAATATTTTAGCTATTATTCCAAATTATTTGAGTGGAAATATGTTTTTGGTGTTGTGAGAAAATGAGTTCTAGTGATTATATCTGTATAAAACAGGCAAAATTTTATATATATGTTTCATCTGGGCCTCAGATGAAACACTCATGTAAAACCTTGTCTAAAAAGGTCAGTTTTCATGCAATTGACCCAACCTCATGCCATTATGAAGTACTACATTGTTCTCTTCTGCCAGAACTTTGTAGTTGCATAGCCTTGTTTGTTGTTTATTCTGCCATTAAAGATAAATGAAAGGTTAAGCAGATGTATGAACTACGTTGTGCATTTACTTGGATATTTTCTTTGAAGCTGTTACAAGCAGCAATTGAAAAACCTCAAAACAGATTTCAGCTTAAGCAATCCTTGCTTGCAACTTTCTCAAGCCAATGAGTGTTCTCAACATTTCTGATTATGAATTTGGCAGAGCAGGAAAATGGACTACACCTGAGGCACTTGTCTCAGTCATGTCAGTTCTGAACACCTGAATTCTTTTAAAAATTAAATCTCAGCGTTCTTATTTCTTACTGCAAAAGTAAAGAACAAGAAAGGCTGCTACTACTGCATTACTAACAAAACATCTGTCAAAAAAAAAAAGTAGATATTATCTTTGTATAACTAACAACATACTAGATCTTAAATTAACTGAGAAAGCAGAAGAGCTCCCTGTGACCAGTCACTGCTATTTGGGAGACCCACCTGATTATCCTTGAAGCATTCAGTAACTTCTCCTTTAATTTTTCAAAACATTTCAAAATTACACTGTACTTACTGGATTGAGAACCACTGTGAAGAACAACTCTCCCCCTTGAATACTTTTGTCTAGTTCCTTTGGGCCTCCAGGATACTCTTTATAGAAAATGGTGTGGGTGAATAAGCCACAAGTTTGCCTAGGAAGCACCTGCATTTATGAAAAAAAAATTAAAATTAGAAAAAAAAAAAGATATATTCACAAACCAAAAAGATTTGTACTTATAATGAGATAATACATGCCAAATAAGTAACACATAACCGATCACGTTCCTTTGTGATAGCTGCTGGGTAGATTTGGCACTACAAATTTGCCAGAAGTCAATGACCTAGTTGAATTAATATTGGCAGATTATTAAATAGTGCTTTCTGAAAGAAACGACATTTTTATTGTCAGTGAAATCATAATGTACAAAAATTCATCACATTTTGTTTGAAACTGGATATTAATCTCAAGGGCTAAGTTACAATTCAGCAGACTCCTCAGACAAATTCTGTCCTTAACACCTGATCCTAAACCCAAGTATTTGAAGTCTGGTCATGAAAAATTGCTAAAGTTTTAAAAGAAACCCTAAATGTTATTGTATGAAATACTTCTACATTATTTTTAAACAATGGCTTTGTTGTAAATTGAAACTGGAATTTCAAAGGCGGGGGGGGTGTGGGGTGTGCTTAGGCATCACCACCAATAACTCCACACCGACACATGATGAATTTTGCTGATAACGCTCCCATTATAAGAAAGGTTTGCTTCTCATTCAACTGTGCTTAGTTTCTAAGATCAGTTGCAATAAAAGGCAGCACAAACAAAAGCATTTTTAAAAACATACAAAGAACAAGTCTTTTGAAGGGGAAGAACACACGAATTCAGTCAGTTAGGTTTTCCAGTACAACTTAAAATGATTTTTCATCAACTTTAGAAAGTAACTAGCTGGAGAGTATTTCAAGGATGTCTGTTTTTTGTGGAAAATCAACACTACTGATGTTCACGTATAATTCTTAAACCGGAATTATTCTCAAACATTTTAGTCCAATGTAGAACATTTGCCTAAGCTTTTAAAGTTTACAAATCCCCTACTTGACACAGACTGTGAGTGCTTGCCCTTCATCCAGCCTGATTGTCCAGGCCCAGTGCCTAGCTGAGGGGTTATCCACAGTGCAAAGCACAAGTTCACATTTCTGTGTGGTAGGACGCAAAATGAGGCCAACTGTGCACCGTTCAAATGGAAGAACAAGAAAATAATGCTTATGCACCAACATCCAGATTCTTACATGTCACAAACCAGCAAAACCCTTTTGCAGCTAATGGTACTATGCAAATTTAAAACCTGCTAACAATCTAATCCATAATATTCTGTTAAAAGATGTAAAGTTGGCTTTTTCCTCGAGATCTCTGAACCCGTATTAACAGTAGGCCTGGAACAGTTAACAGCCTGTTAACAGCGAGGCGCCTGGAGGCCACCGCCATCAGCAGTAACATCATCAGCAACAGACTGATTTTAGTTAACGAGATACTGTCAACTATATCTTGCTACTTATGCATAGCAATATGTGCTTCTCACAATGTGAACTTTCAGGATTCCCTGCTTTTCCACTTCATTGCTCACAAAATGGTACTGTGGTCGCAATACTAACATAAGAAATACAACTCACCATGATATTTTTGTGGATGAAGCCTCGCCTGTACCTTGCAGGCTTCAGATGTGGGTATTCTTCTGTGCTGGTAACTCTGATATTCCAGACCTTTTTCCAAGCATCATAAAGTTGAACGTGTACTGGATAGACTCCAGAATGGTGTGGAGCCACTGCATAGCCCAAATCAGTTGGAATCCCATGTTCCTGAAACACAGCAGAACGATGGCTGCTTTCAAAAATTTATGATAATCAACATTTTGGCATTTCTCGAAGCCTTTTGTTTATGGGAGATCAAGAACGGGTCTGAAATGCAAATAACAGTGAGATCAAAATATGCTGATATGTAAGGGAGATGGAAGGCAGCACAAAGATGAAACACAGGATACAAAAGCCTTTTTAATAAATATTTTTATGAGTATGTAGGAAGAAAGATACAGATTTATTTTACATTGCTTTCTTCAAGCTCTATTAAAAGAAAGTGGCATTCTCAAATTCTTGCAAGGAATTTGCTCACAAAGTAAGAATTCGGAGAGAAAATTACTGGCGCATATTCAACCCAACAGGTAGCATTTGGCAGTTACAATAACAAAAGTGTTATTTCCATTACACGTACCTACATAATTACTTGGGTTGTTAGCTGCATTTCAGAAAGTCTCTGTATTTCTCCTCTAGTCCACTTGAAACAGAAAACCATGTTCAAAAACCAGCTTAACCATTTCAGCGTCATTTTAAAAAAAAGGAGAAAAGATAACCACTTGTAAAATTCTGGGGATAAGAGGCAGATATTGTAGACTAACCCCGTTTGTAGTACATCTTTTATCTTTGCAGACTTCTGTCCTTTACCTTGTGTACATCCTGACCCTGCTGGTATTATGTGCACTTGACATTAAATATATTTTCTTTCTGGCTTCTGTTTTCCAACATACTCTAATGAATTTTGACACCTTTTCTTCTTTTTTCCAGGTCACTTTTCAGAGGAAGAGTACCTAGTAGATATTTCTTTGATTGTCTGATTAGCAGAATACACTATCCAGATGATGTTGTGTGGCAAGGATTTAGGAAAACTGCCTTTCAACACTCTCTGATTCTGCTTAAGAGGGTTTTTTTATATTGTTTCTATTTGTATCATCATCTTCACCATAGTTTCTAATCAGATTTTGTGTGAAAAGGTAAGACTTGGTCGATACCTGGTCTCTTCCTTTGATTAAAGCAGTTACTAAGGAATATGAAGCACTCTGCAAGTCTTATCTCAAGGAAAAATGGGTGTGTGACCTTGGTAAAATCATCATCTTTATCTTTTCTGGAGGAGGACAGGACTAGTGCAGGAAAGCTAACGTACTGGACTTTAAAGAGCTTAAATAGTCAGGATGCAATATTAGCTTTACCTGTTATCATTTCAATACAACAAATTTACTAACAAGTCAAAACGAAGCAAACTTGTAAAAAGCATCATTTTCTTCTGCTCTGGAAGAACATGAGAAGACTTTAAAGATGTGAAGCCTGCAAGGGAAGAAAGCTGTTTTTTCCTCATTAAAGGGCTACTTTGAACTTAGTGTAATGGTGTGTGTAATGGTGTGTGGAACAGATAGGTATGGTTCAGTCACAATTGAGAACCCTGATTTTTCTATATTGAAAAACCTAGTGACATGATTATTTCCCTTTGGCAATTTATGGCGGACATAATGGGGCTTAAGATTTTACGACTTTGAGGCTGGTGCAGCTTTTGTAAGGCTGCACCACTCCCGGGTAAGATCCAAGCACCCCATCAGCAACCCTGCCGCATCCAGGGAGCATGTCACTTGCTGGTTTGCAGCTGGGGTGCACTATGTGTCATCTGCCAAAGTGGGCACGAGTAAGATCTGGCCTATTGGTTTTGCTGCATGAGGAGATAAAGAATGGATACTCCATCAGTTACACAGCCACACTATTTAATTCCATTGCAGATATTTCAATTCCTCTTCCTTTTATCTTGTCTACTTGCCTTCTGATGCATAAACATCAGAAAGAAAAATCTTTACAGGACATACAATAAATTGCATTCTCTAATGTCCCATTTAATTGCCTTCATTCAGCTATAAACAAATGTCTGATTTCTTAAGGGTTCTTCCCTCAAGTTTTACAATATACAGTTATAAATATGTGATTAAAATCATTCATTCTAATTATGAGCCTATCATCTTCAATGTATCAGTGTCTCCATTATTTCTTAGTGACTGTAATTCCCAAGTTGAGCATTTCACACACAATATACACATTCAGTGTGATAATGCACGAGGCATCAGCAATTTCAGCCTCGTTCAAAAAAGCAGGATACTTCTTTGTTATTAATTTAAACACTTTCAGCAAATGAAACATAATGAATAGCTTCATGTCTATATGCCTAAACATAGCTTCAGACATGAAAAACCATTTAATATGAGGCATCTCTACGTACTAAGAGTGTTGAAAGTAGAGAAAAAAATAGAAATTGATGAAGTTACCTAAACCAGGTTCGATTATTAATTATTCTATTAACCTATTTTAATGGTTACATACTGCAGCATAATCCTATAGGATGTCTTCGGTCACATCAGAACTACAAGAACTAATTTGATTTTCACAACAGTACACAGAATCACAGAGGAAAAACAAAAGGGGAATTTTGGACGCCAGATTCTTACATTTTCATGGCTCTAACTTCCTAACTGCTACTGAAATGTTTTCTTTAAAGGAAACAGTAAAATCGAGCAGGCCTGTACTCAGTACAACTACAGTTTACAGTAAACTCGGTAAAATCTTTGGTCAAAAGAAGGCACACACCTTACTTGCTTAAAAGCCAAGTTTTCAAATATAAATTCTAATTGCTTGAATTTTAGGTTTATAGCTTCCTCCTACACTCACTGACACATGACCCTAAGCACACACTTTTTTGTTCTGGTATTTCAAATCCCCCTGATCTTTCTTAAGGAACAAAGCCATGATCTGCCAGCAAAAGAGCAACCAGCGTGTTTTGAAAAGGGAAAAGTAAAATTATGCTCTTGGAAAAGTAGATGTATTTCAGGAAACATTTGCTGAGATATTCTGATATAAGACTTCTACCATTTCTTCAGGCAAGTGGTATGCATGATGTACGGCAGTCTGGCTTAGTTTCACTGTATGATGCTGTAGAGGAAAGGTAAGTCTGTTTCTCTAGTGTTCTCAGAACTGAAGATCTGGTTTTGTTTTTCTGAATATTCTCACTGAAACACTTTTTTCAGAGCTTTGCTGTGAATAAATTATTAGTAAAGGCAATGCTTTCCAAAGCAAGTTTTTAGAAAGCTGCTGCAAAGAGAATATATAAAGTGTTATTAGGTATTATCGCAGAAAAGCATCTTTGAAAACATGGCACACTTCATTAATCCTAACATGCGATGTTTTCATTAAGTCACATTTTGATGAAGTATTTATTATTTCAGAAAAATTGATTTTTTTTCTCATCTAAACAATGGGTTATTTAGAGAAAATTTTATTTAGGAAAACACTGAAACAGAAGAATTTTTGTCTGTAGTGACTTTCTGAGATGGGAACATATTAAAATTCTTCATTCTGAAAGAATTTTTCCATCCAAAATTTTTCATAAAGTAATATCAAAAAATCCAACTTCGATTGAGAAGAAAATCCAAACTGTAGATAAACAGAATTTTCATAACACAAAATAGTGACTGTAAAAAAGACTTTTTCAAAACTGTCTTTTTTTTTTTTCCCAATTCATTGAGATTTAAACAAATTCTAAATGCATTTATTTTCCAATTAAATAGGAAAAATGGTTTCTGAATACCTAGATTCAATATAAAATGCAAAAATATAACTCACTAAGGCAAATTTTTTGTTAAGGATCATCTGCTCCACCAGTGACGACTCATTGTGGAAGAGATGAGGCTGCATGTGACTCCACATGTGGGGAAACCACCAAAACTCATCTACAGACTTCAGCAGCAGGTCATCGCCTTCATCTTCCTCCTCGGTCCCTGAAAAAAGAAAGCCAACCCAAACCAGAGATAAAATAATATCTACCTTTTATTATAGCCTTACAAATGTCTGAAAATATAAGAAAGAAATCAGCATAATAAAATGTGACCATTGGAAATACTGGGAATTTTAAATGTTTCCAAGTACATCTTTCTTTTCCTGAATGAGTCCTGAGTGAGTACAAGACTGAGACCCCCATTTTCAGGGCCTCTGAAATGCAGGGACAACAGTGTCCTCACACGCAGGTGCCGCATCAGCAACATCAGCAGCTGAGGGACGGAACTGGAGAAATTGTATAAAGGACAGTTTAATCCAGAGTATAACTGAAAACATTGATAACTCTTTTCTGGTATTCCTTATGCAAACTAAATTCACCCCCCAGTCAAACTTCCTCCTCCTTTCCTTTCCCCTTTCCCCTTTCCTTTCCTCTTTCCTTTCCTTTCCCCTCCTCTCCCCTTTCCTTTCCTCTCCTCTCCCCTTTCCTCTCCTCTCCTTTCCTCTCCTTTTCCTTTCCTCTACTCTCCTCTTTCCTTTCCTCTCCGCTTTCCTTTCCTTTCCAGAAGTATTTTCTATCAGCCTTTTCAAAATATCATGCATAATACAGTTATTTTATCTTCCCTGCTAATTCTTACATCTCTGACTATGGACTATTCAGGAGTTCCCAGAAAGCTGCATCTTTGAGACTTACAGGGTAACTGGAACTCAGTGAGATATTTCTCAGGCCCCATCTTCCCAGATGTTCTGCAGCCCATTCCTAAGAATGGGGGGTGGGGACCCAGCCCTGCAGCCATTTCTATCAAAGAGGAATCACTTGGGCAGCACCGTAACTCTTACTAGAATTACACGTGTCCCATCAGAGAAGTTCCAGTCCACCTAAATTACCACCTAAATTTTTCTGTGTGTTCAGGAATGGATGCAGAGAAAAATGCAGTTCACCTATTCTACGTGCCTCCTTCTCCCCATTTCCTGGGAGAGGTTCTGCAGTGAGCATCCGAGCTAGCCCAGACCGAATGAAATGATAAAGCCGCAGTAAGAGATATGTTTATTCCGCCCTTGGGACTGATCTTGCTGTTACTCAAAGATGCATACATAACACGTATAACTCCTACAGAAAGCTGTCATCCCAAGCTGGGACTGCTGCTTGCAGGGTCTGCTCCTTGCCCTGTGATTGCCATTTCTGCATAACCCTGCTTGCAGGAGAAGGAAGAACATTCCTCTTATTCAGGAAACTTAATAGGCTGTCAGTACACTTTTTCTGAATGTCTTTCTCTTGGAATCTACAGCCTGGTTTTCCTACTTTCACATCATTGCTCTACTAGTTCAACTATTATGCAAAGAATGAGCACCTTTTTTTTTTGTTTTGTTCTTTTTCCTTTCAATAAATAATAATAATTAAAAATTGATGAAAGAGGTGTTTAGAGACTCTACCTATATGGTTATTTCCAGACAGACTACATCTTAAAGGTGAAAAGGTTAATCCAGTATAATAACTTTAGGAGAAAAGTGTTATTTGGTAAACCACATACATATATGTCCCAAAGCAACCCAGAAGAAAGAACAATTTGATTTTTTTAGCTATCCTGTGATGAAGGAAACTCTTCTAATAGATCCTTAGTCTCTGTCATTCCTGCTTCCCTCATACTACAAATAACACCACTGAAACGAAAGTGATTTTCGTATTTTATTCTTACCTGTGTGATAAAATTTCCCTGAAAATCCCAGGTTGAATGTAAAATTTGTAATCTGAGCTCTCAAAAGATTCTGAGTGTCAAGCAGGGCCTGAAAAAAACAAGAAAAAACAAACAACCCACCACATGAACATGTCTGTGGAAAACACACCTGGCACAGAAATTTAATCTAACAATACAAATATTTTTCCAGGTAAATGTATTTTCAAATGGTTTTGCCATTCAAAAGAAGTTCTTTATGACAAGGAAGCAACAGATATTTGCATTATCATTTACAGATGAAAAGAAAGCATGCAAACTCCCCTGTTCTCTTCATAAAGATGATCGGCTCTTAAATACTGTTTTACTCCAAAAACAAAGGGCACACACCAGAGAAAAGATCTTCCGCTGATTACTCAGTAAACCTGGGGCACAGGCAGGAATGAAATGCAGATCCCTTTTGCCCCGGTCACTGCTCCATTCACTAGGGTGAACAGCATCTATTAGAATTCCATTGCTCTAGATCAGGTCAAGTACGTACGCAGCATTTTAGTCACGTTTCAAAAATTACTGGCAATGAAAAAAAGAAATCCATAAAGAAGCTACATGAAGCCTACTCCACATCAAAGAACTTAATCTCCCCAAGTTCTGACTCACTTCTCAGACAGTTAGCATACTAGTTGTCAGCACACGCGTACTCCCACCGAATTAGTACAAACAAAAGATCAGCATGAGAGAAGAAAGGGGAAAGCTATGATTCCTCAGATACAGCCTCGCTCTTTGATTTCAATATGCTCTTCTTGATTTGTTACTCCCAAGATTTACATACTACTTCCAGGAGTTCCCCCCCAAACTCTTACACTCTGCTGTTGTTTGGTCTTGTGGTTTTCCAGGTTTAACAATAAAACCTAGCTGTCCAGCACAAAACACAACTTTGCAAAGTAAGATCAGCAGAGAAGAGCCAAATGCCTCCTCTAAAGTGAGACTTGGAGCACACATTCCTCCAAATAGCCTGCCTTCAACTGAGCACTTGATAGTTGGTAATTTATTTTGGACTCTCTGGAGATTTGTGACACTGTACACAGCACATCAGAAGAGTATGGCCAGCTCCAGCATACACCCCCACCTGGAGACAGGCACTTCTGCAATCCTTTTGAAAGCAAGGGAAATACTTATATGTCAAATGTCATCAGAGTTTTTCAAGTCAACATGCATTATAGCACAATGATTTTAATAAGGCGATGAAAAACTTTATTATTGCCAGAAATGAATAACTCTAAATATGTTATGAAAGGGTAATGTATTTAAAAGCACAAAAAGATTAACATCTCCCAAGATTTTAAAAGATTTAAAGGTCTAGTAGGCTCCCCACTCCTGAAATTCAATGACAGCTCGGTGCCTTGAAAAATATGAGTCAGTAATTTTAACTAGAATTTCTTTGGAAATTTTCATTATATGAGTTACTTGTCTACAATTTGTTACCCCCCCCCCCCCATAATGACAGTGACACTGTTAGCATGGAAGTCAAGTTCAGCATTAGATATAAGCATAGCACAATCAAGTTACAGTTCCTTAAAACATGACTAATTTTACAACATTTTCAGACATTTCCCTGGCTGGCTCCCAAGCTAGTGCCTGAAGGGAGCTGGCCTGCAGCAACAGGAGAGACAGTCATTTGTTCCCATCCTGCGGGCTTGCAAATTTAAGTTTTGCTGACATGGCTGACGAAACATGAGTGGTCTCAATTCCGAGTTATCGGTAGTGCTTGCCTTGTTCACCATTTCAGCAGACCAGAGCATTATGCCTAAGCATATTCCTTAAATAGATATTAATCACAGAACTAAATCTGTGAAAGAACCATCATTTTCCTGCCTTCTAGTTCTTAAGGTCCTCTCAGATCTGGCAGTAACTTGCATTTCCCACTGCTGCCTTCAGCAGCGTAGCTCCAGCAACAACAGTACAAGCAGCTTCAAAGAGCAGTACTAGTAAGGTAAAGATGATCATCATCTTTGACTGGAAAGCCTGAAAAATGCCCTGTGAACAAGGAAATAAGTAAAATGAGGCACAGAATGGAGATAATCAAAAATGAGCTCAAGACTTCTGAAGTGGAATATTAAGAGAAAAATCTTGCAGTGCTGTAACGAGGGCTTTTGCACAGGCTGAGAGTGCAAAGATCACCGAGGAGACTTCTCATCCTAATAAAAGGTAGCAAATCTGCAGAGGATTTATTATGAAAAACATCCTTGAGCTGCTGGGAACTTAAGCAATGAAATAATTTTATCCTTGCACAGTTAAAAATGTAGGAGGCAAATGATATGGCTATACACTTCTGTTAACAGCACATACTGTTGAATGAAAGAGATCCCAAGTCCAGCTTGACAGCACGGTGGCATGAATGGGCTGCACACTCCTCTCCCTCCAAACTAAGTTAAGAACTGTGAGCATTTTTTGATCTGAAGGTCTTACCTTGTACCTTTCTAACACATTCTCAGCTTGTCAGCTCCAGCTTACTCTCAATATGGTGGAAAAACAGAACAGGAAAACCAAAGAGCAGCTGGAAATGCCAAAGAAACACCACCTGGAAGGGGATCTTTGCTTCACCTCCCTCTCACACTGCAGCTATGGGGCTGACAGGAGGGTTGCAAAGCCAGGCTTTCAAATGAGAGGAGGGAGAAAGGTAGCAAAAACCATGGGACATTTCTATGATTATGCAACAGAGAGTTTACTTCTTCACTAGAAATTAATTATGCTACTGTAGTTACCACTTTCTCTCCTCAACGACCGCCTGGTTGCCGCTTTTTAGTTACGCCAGTCATTATGACAAGACACTTCAAATAGCACAAAACTCTACAGGAAATATGAAGCTCACCTTCTACAGAATGAACTTTGAAAGCAACACCACTGCTTTTTAGGCCACATCACTCTCGTTAAAATCAACAGGAGATCTTCTGCTAAAGCCTTGGGGTGGCGTTCGAAAAATGTATCAGCTAATGCCAACTGTGTACCTGCTCGCCTGCAAAGAGGGAGGGCACAGACTTGCTGTGAACCACTTTTTGTACAGACAAGCTGAGCTAACATTTGAGTTGTCATGCCTATGATTATTTTCTGCGGGACTTGACATTTTAGTCATCTTTCAGGTTCTAAAAACAAAATGTTAAAACTCATGAAAAATATATAGTAGCAGATGGCAGGGCCTATTACTGTGAGTTTCTATCAGAAAGACAGAAAAATTAGCTAGTAGAAAATTTCATTTCTAATTGCTGTTTTATATGCCGAAGGTAAGCTAGTGATATTTTGTCTGTATTTTATGATGGGTTTATGAACAGCCCCTCTGAGTATCTGTAAGAGATGTTATATAAATACACTAGTACTGAAGATTATATTTAAAAAAACATTTATTCAAGCCTTCATATGTTTATAAATAATTATTTAGTACATATGTTACACCTCCACTGGTACTATAAGGAAAATAAATTTCTGGCTGCATAATCACTTTCATGTACACAGCTACAATAGAGTACTTCCTTTTCCATCCTTTCTAAACTTACATACTTGGCTTAGGAAATTCCTTGTGCCAGAAATCAAATGAGAATTCAGTATATGATGAAAGACTCTATTCTTCACCAACAGTCCAAAATAATCTCAGAAAAAGGCCCTGGTACAATCCAAGGAATAAACAAAAGTTATCCCAACAGCAAAACAACAAGAGTTCTTTCAATCCTTGCTCCTGACAAGTTCACAGTATCATGAAAGGAATATAAGAAATCATGTATGCTGTAAATAAAAGCCATATTCTCAGGTGATTAATCAGCATCATCCCATTTATTTCTATTTCATTTCTGATGAAACATCTCAGCAAATCTGAACTGCTGTAGAATCTCAACTGACTGCAGATTTAGGAGAAAAGGGACTCTAAGATTGCCAGTGGAATAGAAAGAACCACAAGAATTATTCTTCAATTGAAATATTCATGCAGTGGAATGGTAAGAAAATTCCTGCCTTTGTATAGATGCCCTTTTTCTTGACAACCACATCATTTAGCTCTTATCATCACTTTTCATTCCGAAACACCAACTTTGTTTACAAAGGATACAGTTGGGGTTTTTTTTCTCCTCATCTTACAGACAGGACAAACAGAGGCACAGACGGGTGACACAGACTGACAAAAGCCTTGGTCAGCAGCAAAGCCAAGGATAAGACTCGTATCACCAAACTTGCTTCCCATTTCCATAGCCAGAATCCCGCCTTCTGTCCTCAAGTCTCCCTTTATATGACTTCACTTTATAGTCTGTCACAGAGAAGTCACAGGTGTCAACTTGTCTTTGATAAACAGACAGCAGTAATTTTGTCAGCATCAACAAAACTATTCAGAACCAGACCTAAACACCTTGGCTGATCAAACAAACAAATCAAGAATTCACCAGAGGAGCTATGACTTCTTTCTGTAGGCGCACCAGCATATTTACAACTACGTTCCTACTCCAAAACCTGTTAAAGAACTTACCTACTTGAAAAGCAAAATAGTTCAAAGCGCTGTTAATTTTACTTGTAAAGACATGGATGTTAACTAAACCGTCAAGCAGAGAGACACTGCCTCACAATGCTGCAGTGTTCATATTTTAAACTTCAAATCAGTACGCACTTTCATGACAGTAACAAAAGCAAGGAAGGTCGGCTTCGTAATTTTCCAAAAAGCCTACCTCCTCCCCTTTTCTTCAGTTAGCAGATCTCATCTCTCAACGCTTGCATTACTATTTTGTGTCTAACAATACTATCAAAGGAGCCATTAAATTAGGAATGACTTTGCATTTGAGGAAAACTTCTAATGTTGTACTGGCTTTTAATAAAGGCAAGGACCTCCTGAAAAGGTAAAGCAAATTAACAGAAAGTGTAACGTGAAAGCACATGAGTAAAGCACATTAAGTCCCTTTATGGGAGCTCCTATGCAGAAGTAGCTTTAGTTTCTGTACCATACTTCCTCTTCAGTTCAACCCCTGCAAGAGAGGGAAGAACAGAACTAAAGCCATTTAAGCTTCCAACTGGCGTTCTTATTATAGGGGTTTAATGAGCTGTAACTGATGTGATGTCTTTTTCCTTTGCACTTTTTGTGACATCATTTTGCCTTTTGTGAGCACGTCCATGCTCCCAGAAGAGTGTCCTGCAACTGAAGGTGCCTCCTGAGGTACACAAAGAGGGTTGAGGACAAAATGGAAAAGGGAATCGAGGAACATAATACATATGTGACTGAAGTTTGCATTTTTGATATGTATAAAATTTTCAATTTTTAGAGCACCATGCTTCTTTTTCAGGGATGAACAAACAATATTTGAAATTTTCTAGACATATTTTGAATCATAGAATTGTTTAGGTTGGACCTTTAAGATAATCAAGTCCAACCATTAACCCAGCACTGTCAAGAGCACCACTAAACCATGTCACTAAGCACCATGTCTACACATCTTTTCAATTTGCTTTACCATGTTTTATATACCAGTCCCTGAGCCGAGAGGCACTAGGCAAAGCGTCTGACAGTGGAGGCAATCCGTGGCACAATGTGGCACAGAAGAGAGGCCAGGCTAACAAGCTGTGCCTGATTATCAGTCCCCAGTTTGTCATGGCATTGCTGAGGTTGAGGGCAGAAAAGGGAGTCACTCTGCCTAGGAAAGCGAGCGACGAGGGGGGTGCAGCAGTGGGGACCCACCAGAAGTGTTACAGCAGCAGTGTGGTAGGGGCCTGAAAGTGAGAAGCACAGAGATGGTGATGGTAGGTGTTCAAGAAACTGTGACAGCGATCGGGGATGGGAAGGCAGTGAGCAAGAATCCGGGGTGTTTGGAGGCAGTGAGAGGCAGCATGGCAAGAGGGAACAGAAGGCAGCCTCAGTAAAGGTCCATCTCAAATGGCTGGGAATCATTATTTTATTGGACAGACCATCTTGCTTCTGAGGAAAAATGTTTCCCTCATGATAAATTATGTATTTTAGAACATCATTAAAATTCAATGTCTATTCTTTCTGGATTTCCAAGATTAGCATTTTGACACCCATTACCATAAACATTTAATCTATGCAGTAGAAAGAATAATTGCTTTGGGTATACTGGGTGTATCTGAAAAAATATTTTTAATATCCTTCAGACAAAAGGAGAAGAATGTTTAAATTTTCTTTGACTGTGCACTCTTAACAGAGCTGTCACCACAGAGAGGGCAAGAGAAGAAAACAACGAAACTCTTCAGCTTTTTCTGCGAAGTGTTTAGCTGGCAGAAGCCAGGAATTATAAATAGACCCTAAACTGTAAGTGGGGGAAGGACACTGCTCTAGAGTTTAGTGGAAGCAAGGTGTCCAAGAAGACACAATCCAGCAAAAATAGGATGTCTGATGATATGGAGATGGAAAAGCTAAACTGCTGCAATACATACATTCAATTTATAAACCACCAGATTCTGTATGAGCTGAAGACAACTACTCTTGGTATTTTGTGCAGTGAAATTAAAATGGGTGGCAGATACTGTAAGAAACAGATTATTCTTTCAATTAAAACCATCCTTCCAAAGATGTAACAGTTCAAAAATAGCACATGCTGGCACGATGGCTATTTACAAAAGGCCACGTAACATGGTAGAATTTAAAACTGAAAATGTGTGCAATTATTTCTTGGAGATGAAAGGAAGTATTTAGTTTTAGTTACCTAGAAATAATTGTAGTTTACAGACAGGTAGATTCTACCTTGGAGATGACTCTCTAATGTGCAGGCCAGGCAAAGCCCCCATTGATGGCTTGGGCCAATTTTGCTTCCCAGATCCGTTTGCCTATCTGACTTCCTATAATATTAAGGCCCACGCTCACTAGTTGAAGATGACCGTGTGAGTCTTTTTAATAAATTCAATAAGCACCATTAACTGGATAACCCAGCTACCCTTCAAAGTGTTAATAAGATGACCTGCCAGGCTGGAGTTCAACTATGTTGATCTTGATTTTTCCGTGTACAATACAGGCCACACTGGAACTGATTTTCAAAAAATTCAGAAGCCACAACTTTATGTGCGCAGATGCTGTAACTAGGTATCTGAGTTTGAGGTCCATTAAAGGATACTAAAAATATAAGCAGCCACTTTGAAAAACAGTCTGAAATTATTTAAAGCGAAACTTTTTTTCCACCAGAACACATTGTCTTAATGCTACTGAGTTTTCCTTTGGAAGTTTCTTTTTAGATCACATACAATAATGATCTTGATGATGGTCCAGTTACACATTTTCAAGTAATTAGGCACTTTCATCTAGGCAAATCATTTGTACAACCAAGAGATTTAATAAATATTTCTAACTTCCTTCACTAGCTTCTCACTTCTTGAAGGTTGAGATAGCAGCTAATGAGAATAAGCTAATTATGGCAAGGTAAGTTGAAGGTTTTAAATACTTGGTGCCAATACTATTTAACACAGTAATTAGCATGCTGTTTTCAGGATTCTGTATGAAATTCTGCATTATTAGCTCTTAATTAAACTGTACTTTGATGAAAGAGGTTACCATTACTAAACAGCTAAATGATCTTGTTATTCTGCAGTTAACAGAAATAAAATCCTGCATTTCTTTTAATTAAAGGTCAAAAAAACCTCAGCTCAATTGAAATATAGCTAATAAACACCCTACTGATGTGCAAGATATTTTTCCCTGTATTTTGGTCAGAGAAAATTCAATAGAAAACTTGTTTTTTTCTATTTTTTCCTAACAATTTATCTGCTTATGAAAGACCAAGTATATGAAGAGGCAAGTTCTCGGAGTGTAACAGAACTCACAGTAAGAGCAAAGTGACTCATCAGAAAAAATTCCTTCCTTACATCCAGTCTAAATCTACCCTCTTTCAGTTTAATTGCTGAAAAAACAAAGGCAAACGGGGAAAACCACTCGATTTCTTTAGGAAATGAAACTAAAAAATTAGGTGTCGGTGTTGTATGCATCAAACTCCCAACAATCTATGAATATGTCCTTCCAAAAGCACGAGTCTTATTTTTTACTTCAATGTCAGTATTCTCTGAACCTCAATGCCCGAGCCCCGAATAAGCTAATAATCATCTGTGCCCATAAGCCCTCAAGCCTGCTCCTCCTTCTCAGCATGATTTTAAATAAAAAATGCTTCCAAGTTCTGTCTACATCATTATATAAACGATCACAGCTCAACAGTGGGTGGTATTTACCTATTTTACCAGGAACACCCAAAATTCAAAGCATTTACATTTTTTCAACATTTCTGCAGCATTTGCAAAGAGATCACTGAGTAACAGTGGCCACAATTACATTATAAATCTGTTACATGATCGCAGGAAGACTCAAGGCCACAGGCCAACGTATATCAAGCTGCTATTTAGGTAGATTGAAAGAAATACTGGACACTTCCAGCTATGCCTAAAATGTTGGTAGCAAAGAGAAACATTTCTGGGTTTGTTCGATTCTCAGTTTATATTCTTCCCCCACTAGGGAGACTACAGCTTCTAGACAAGCACAGTATTTGTATTAATGCTTAGTTTTACATATTAGAGAACAAATAAAGTGCAAATAAATGAATATTCATATCCTCTAATTTATATAAAAAACACAACAGAGCTGATCCCTCTCCCTGTTCAGTAAAGAACAAGAGAGTTACCACATCACTGGAGTGTTAAATAAATTCACTACTCCAGGGGCTGGGCAACACCACAATGACACAACCCATTCACAAATGTTTCTTAGTTTGGGTTTGTTTTTTTCCTAGTAGAGCCAAAAAAAGAAGATTTCTGTGCTTTTCTTAATATTGTAGTTGATTAAGTGCATCTATCTAACTTTGTCTCTATGTTTGGGGTAAGCTGAGGCATCCCAAAAGCTCTTTTTGTCTCTATGCTCCACCTTTACTGACAGAAAAATCTTTGACTGAAGACAGTTTAATTTTCACTTTCTGCCTGAAAGTTCATGTCAGAAACAGTTGGGAATGTGGTCATCAGCTTGCTCACCAGCTAAGGATCACAAATATCTTCCTTCTCTTTATGACTAGTTCTGAAGTTGCTGAATTAAAATCCCCTACTACATCATCATTGGTATCAAAGAAATGACAGAAAAAGAGAAAGCAAGGAAGACAAACTTGCATAAAATAACCAATATAATTCTATTTTCAAGCCATATTTTTTTTTATTATCATATGTAGTCAAAACAAAAAAGACATGGTAAGACGTTGCCTCACACTGATAAAAATTTGGACAGTTTCACTGGTCCTACACAGTATCTAGTCTGAGGAAAACAATTCAGAAAAAAAAAAAAACAAACCCCAAGACTTTAGTGGAGAGCAATGCGGGAGGATGCTTTTGTTAGAAGTGTTAACACACACCTGTCCTGTGTTTGCACTTCTCAAAGAAAACATTACCAAGATTACATCTATGTAGATAAACATCCCAGCTGGCCACATTCAGACTCAAACTGAGCTCTGCATTTGATTACACTGTAAGAGATTGAGAATGCATCTCAGTACTAACTCCCTGCCAATATTATATTCCTTCCAATAGCATATTTCATACCTTTTTGCCAAATCTGAATTTTAAAAACTTACATAATGCTTCTACTTCCTTTTGGATATTAGCCTCTATTCTGCCACTTTTATTGGCTATTTAGTGTACACTTAAATTTCTCTATGCCTTACATTAAATATTTTTATTATCCATCTTTACTGTCTACCCTGAAGGCATCTGCAGCCTACTGCTTTCTGCTTTGGTCATCATTACTTACAAAATTCCTTAGTCCTTATTTTTTTCTTTCTTTTTTTTTTTTTTTTTTCTTTTTTTTTTTTCTTTTTCTCACAGACCGTTCCTGACTCTTCTGGTGTCTCCAAGCACTCTCTAAATATTTCTGACTAAGTGGTGCAGAACTGAGCACAATATTCTAGCAGACTCCTCAGTCAATAAGATGAAGTACTTTCCCGATGTAAAATGGTATTTTTCATAGTCAGCTTCCATGTCAAACCAGCTTACACTATAAACTCAGGTATATTTTAGTATTCAGCTTAGTTTTAGGATATTTTCAGGATTACCATTTTTAACATTTCTATTACCTTCATCGAAGGCAGTGAGAAAGAAGAAAGGATAAGAGAAGTGGTTTGCACCATACAATCCCCCACTTTTTAAACAAACACAATTTATTTTTCAGCCTCCTTTCCAGCACCATCAGAGTTCTATCAAAGTCAACTCTGAGCTATCTTTAGTCCAAGTTCGCTTTAAAATGGGAGTAGAAACACTTGGGTTATTCCCAGGAGACCTAACACTGAAAGGGCAAGTGAATGGGAGCTTGATGTAGAACTGTGTGGCTTATTATTGCCACAAAAAAGCAACCAGTGTTCCCAGATCTAACCCATTAGTTACCTCTGTACAGCAAGGCAGGGCCTTTGTCACATGAATTTACTGACTTGGGTTAGAATGAATCTGTGTGGTCTGACCCTGCACAGTCACTGACTTTCTGTTTGTCCTCTCCACTATTTGTATTTCCAAATGCATTGTAGTATGATTTTTTCAGTATAAAATAGTATTTAATTTACGGTTTATTTCAGGCATGAACTACCTTTTAAGGAGCAATACTAACTCATCTCCAGGACTGTAAAGGATCAGGAGGAGTCTCCTAAAGAGTAAATACTTTTAAAAACTGGTTGGAAGGTTTTTATGCTCTGTCAAACATCTTTTTTAAATAGGGAGTAACACTTCCACTGTTCAGAAGTGTCGCAGCTTGCATAGAAAAAGAAATGGGAATTAGAAATAGATATGGTAGTGTTACTGTATGGAGTAGACAGAGACTGGCAACCAACTCCTTTTCTTTTATTTTTTTTTAAGCATCATCATGAAGAATCAGTCATGTAGTTGCACTGACGTCTTCAAGACGGAACAGAAAGGACGCTTTCCATGCAGCTGTATTGCAAAGAAGCTAATGAAACGGGAGTCCCACAACTATCCTTTTTTTCCTCTTTTTGCCAGACTGTGCCTCCTGGATGTGACTGAAGATGGGGAAGGAGTTAGGCCCAATTTTGCTGTCATGTTTTACAGTTAATTACTTTGATTTCCAGATCTGCCTGCAGCATGGTTTTATTTGTTGTTTGTGAAAATTTTGGTCCATTCTGGTAACGGGAGGAATTGGATGACAAGCTTGTGATTTGAAAAAGCCCTGAATAAATCTTGCAGCAGCCACCAGAACAGTGACAAATCTGTACAGCTCTGTAGTAAGCTCTAGCTGTATTATTATTATTGTTGTTTGGATTTGTCAAAGTGCTTTTTGTACAAAAAGCAGAGAACAAAAAGAGCCTCTGACCAAGAGAACCTGCAATCTAAAGAAAGAGAGGGATGACAGGAGAGCTGAGGGCCATGCTGCCAGAAGGCTGGAAAGTGCTTTCAGCACAGAATTCTTCTCAATTATGCCTCCAGGCATGCTGCAGACAGAGCTAGAACCCTGCCTCGGGTCTGGTGCATTGACTTTGTAATATCTACGCTCAGCTAGTGCCTTTTTTTAACTTCCTTCTTCTCTCTCAACATTGTTATTCGGTGAAGAACAAGGGGCAGCCTTTAAATAATCGTGAAACACTAAAAAAGCTTGTTCAGTGAAGACAAATTATCCAGTAGATTTGAACATCTTAGAGTGCACACTACGGCTTCAAGATGTCTTGACACATTTCACTTCATATATTTTGCAATGGCAGGTTTTGCTTTCACGGCCAGATGGATCAACCCAAAGAGAGCTAAGCTTAGGTTATGCTGACGATAGTCAAAGTAAAGTACGTAGAATCACATGCACTTTTATCCTATCCATGAAAATATTCACATACATGCTTAAAGACTAAGTGTGTAGACAGACAACTTGGGCTATGAACCAAAACTGATTGCTGAAGGCATGTAAGCATTTGTGCGGATTTCTTTGGAAGGGAAGCCTTCTGCTCAATCGTAAAGGTGCCTCTGCACCCCCTAAGTCAAGGGAAGAAGCAGAAACAGTGTTACCAAGTATTCAGTTATCCCACTGGATCTCAGGTGAGTGTAATTGCTAAAGTTTGGTACAAAATAGCCCGTAATCAGTTCCATTAAGCCTAAGGATAGCAAAGTATTCACCACTAAAGAGAAATGTAGGGAATTAAAAAATGAAAGAAAACTACATCTCTCCAGAAAATTACAGTAAGAGTGTCCATCCATTTACTTGGAAAATCAACAGCGAATTCATAGAAGCCATGATTTCCTTACTTTGATTCTATCATGAAGACAGACCAAGGATCAGGGAGTGTGTAATCAATAGTCAAATCTGGTGCTAGGGTAGAAAAGCTTAAAGCAAGCCACTGTCATTGTCCTCAGAGATCTCATGGGATTTACCAGGCCAAGAAGCAGTTTCTGCAGCTTCTTCGACAAGAAAAGCCCCATAACTGAGATGGATTTCTCTTGCCTTAGTTCCCTGCTATTGAATTCATAACAGCAGTAGATGGTACAACTCTTGAAAAATCACTGCATGAAAGTGTATGGTGTCACAGCTTTTAAACAAGTAAAACCCCCAACCAAACAGATTTGGTTACTCCAGCATTGCAGAACTAAGCAGAAGAAAAAAAAAAAAATCACTATCAACAACTTTATGGTTAGTGATCTGCCTTGTCCTTCTGAGATCTTTCGTCCTAATGGATGTCCAAAGGACTCTGCACTCAGCAGTTAAGTCTCTTAGCAGTCTATAAACACAAATGAAGGAGGGCAAAACTGCTCTCTTGACCCAACCTTCCCACGTGAGCCACTGCTGAAGTGCAGACTGTGCACACTTGCAAATGTGCTGAACCTCCACGGGACTCCTTAGGAATAGAAAATACTTGGCATCTTTTAGGCCCAGGCCCAAAATCAGGTGGGAAGACAGATACACAGAATATTATCCTCCCTAATGCTAAAACTTACGGAGATTTGCCGAAGGCCTCAAAGGCTGCAGCGCATCAGTACTGAGCTGTAAAATTCCCTGTCTAGGACACGATGACTCACCTGGGTTCAATGGAACTAAGGACACTACCAAATCAGACTCCTTTATTTTTCCAAAAATAGATTTTTCAGAAAACAACTGCAAAACACCATCAACAACACAAAGACAAGCCATGAATTTCAGCAAACAAAGAACTACAGAAAACCACTAAACTAACAAGAATGAAGACTGAAGTTCGGTTTGCTCACAACAGACACAGCACTGGAACTGTAAGCATCCTCACACTTACAACTGCCAACAGGAATTGACTTGCTGCTGGAAAGAACATACACTTGTCAATCAGCGTTCGCTTTCTTTCGCATTTTCAATGTAAAACAAGATGGGCTAGACCCACAGCATCCTTTTTACAGATGCTGTACCTGAAAAGGATTGCACCAATGAATGAAGTGGACAGTTGAGACAACTAGTAAGAGTAAAGGTAATGTAAATGGGTAAATGTAGTTACCCTTTTGGCACAAGTATAACTGCTCGTGCAGCTACAGAGGACTATGTCAGTGCTGTTATTCGATGCTCTCTTCACAGATTTCCTGCACTAGATCATGAAAGGTTTTGCCTTCATACACCACGGATAAACTGTAAAATTAATGTTAGCATCTAGGTTATTCCATGGGGTTTGGCTGTATCTAGTTCTACACAGGTGCACAACATGAGGAGGAAGCACACATGGAATTCCCAGCACTGCCCTGGCAGTCCCAGAAGTCAGCACTTCTGCATCCCTGTCACCCCACTGCAGCCATCCTTCTCCAGTCAAGGGCTTTTACCCAGCTTTCCATTTCAAACATCAGTGCCCTTCTTTTAAGAACAAAAGCTGGGCTGTATCAAGCAGCAGTTGCATCAATCTTACTAGATTAAAATTCACAGAAGCTGGTACATAAACCAAATGGCTTTTAGAAATTAAATGTTAATGCGACTGACTGGTAAAATGTTCTATATGTTGGTAGCAGCCCATAAAGTATATAAAACTATTTTTATAACTTCTTTTAAAGTTGTATTTTGAGTTCCAAAATCTAATTCTAATTCTCTACTGCCTCACAGTGCATAATATTTCACACCACTCTATCTGAAACAATATGCTGAAGAAGTTCAGTCAGTCTTCCCAGGGCATCAGACAGCTACAGAAATACCGGTTAATAATATTCCTTTTCTCTGGCTCTTTTAAAGGATAGAATTTACTTTTAACTTATTATTTTGGCCAAATCAATACAAAATAACCTAGGAGTTTCAGGTCAAATGAAGAATGTATCTACACACACTGTAAGCACATTAAACAATGGCATAAAGGTACTATGGCTGATGACTGGGGAAATAAATTGATTTAGCAGAAGAAAAAGTTTTTAATAGTTAATTCCTTATGTAATTTAAAGACATGATTTTCTGACTGTCCCCAAATGAAAGATTTATGTATCAGAGCAACCAAACAGACCTGAGTATCTCTGGTGGTTCTTTAACCAATGCAGCTGATGACATCTGTAATGTTTTTACTGATAACCTATGTGATCCTAACAATAAAGAAGCAATTAACTTACAGAATTAGACTCCTTCCTGTGACAGGAACCATCCCTGACAGTTCTCTGGATGCTGGGAGCTTTCTGGAGTGCTTCAGGCTACTTTGCATTAATAGAGCACATATAGAAACATTCCCTTCACTCCCAGTAAGCACACAGCCCTATCAGATGTGAGTATATCCAGAAAATAATAAATAGGAGATATGTCAAACAAAATTACAACACACAAAAAAGCGTTATAACCAATTCTATATTGCTAATATTTGAAATGCAAGCTTAGTAGAAATGAGTTAATCCATAGAACTGAAATTATACAAAGTCTACATTTAGCAACCTATTTTCACACTTGCAGAGCACAATTCTCTGTCACAGTCAATACAGCAGAACTCAGTAAAACGCTCCTGTTTAATAGGATAAAAGTATTCACAAATATACGTGAAATAACGGATTCTCAACTACCACGAATTGATTTTATTTCATTCCTTCCACATGTCATTGTGTCACAGAGGATAACTCCTTTGATATTAATAGTAATGAAGATGAATTGCATCTGACAGCCCTAACAATATGTTTAATAGAACATTTTAACTTTAAGTAGACGAAGAATCAGAAGGGAACACTTTCAGATTCCACTGTTTCAGAACACAATTCTGTATAAATGAAATTATCCTACTTAGAAGTTATTTCCACTTTGATATTATTTCTATTTAATTGGACAGTTTTATTTTGGGAAGATAACAGTCTGACATACTGCAGATTATTCTCCCAGAACAATACAGTTTATCCTTTGTATCTGCTTTAATTAAATTTGTCTCAACATTTCCTATTTCTGATAAGTAATTCTGGCAATTAATCATCCTATCTTATCCAAAAATGACAATCCTAAGGTGTCACTCCAAGAGAAACAACACAAATCATACTGTTTCAAACTGCTACCGCACAGCACCGAGAGATTTATTCAGGTGTTAGTCTACATATTTTGTGACCAGAAACTGCTGCTTCTGCAGAGCAGTAGTTTTGCCAGTGATGGGGGTCAGACCTTATTTTCTTCCTGAAGTTGGAGTTTGCCCGTAGGAGATTCTCAAAGCAAACTTACCCACCTAACTCAAATGCTGCCATCATGTTCTACAAAGAAACTCCGTTTATTGAGTTACACCTTCAATCCCGCTCTCTCTCGTGCAATTTGTTTGCATAGGGAAAACACCAACTTATCTGGGAGGCATACCTTGTTTATAATTGCATGTGCAGAGAATATTCTTGGAACGAGGGTATGCTGCAACTTTAAAGCAAACTGAAGTGTAATGACAAGATCAAACCTTTTGTTTAAGGAAACAATATAGGCAGGGTAGCTCGAGCTTGACAAATTACCACTGAAAAACCAAAAACCTCATTAAAAATGAAACAAAAATGACCATCAACTGCACGTAGTACTGTCATTGCCTTTCCTTCTCCCAGTTCCTCTTTCAATTGTGAAAATTCTAACAAAACAATTCTCCCTTATTTTTAGCACGAACAGGGCAACAATCAGCACCTTCCAGATTTTTAGCTTCTAGACCAAGTACAGTTGTGCAAGGTGACCTCTGACTAAGCTTTATAACAACACTGTTCACAAAAAGAAAGTGAGCTATGCAGCAAGAAATAAAGTTAAGATGTTAGTCCTGCTGACCCATAACTACCACCTCACTGAAACAGCACAATACTGAAAAATGACCTTCAGGAATGTACAACTTAAAACGTTAAAACAGAAATTGTCAAGTCCTTTAACAACAAAACAAGCTCTTAAGACCAATATTAACACAAACCTTGCTTGCAGGCAAGAGCCATGAACTGGAGGTAAGAAAGGTGAAATGCTGCAACCAACTCCTTGACATCTGAAACCTAGTTCAAACAGCTACTAATCCAGTCTATTCTTCCCAATTTATGTTGACATTTACTTTTGCTCACTACATTTATCTCCTACTTGTAAGACTAGCAACATGCAGTTACATAGGAACAGCTCTTAGGCTCTCAAGTCCTGCACTGTTTTCCAATACCCCAGAAGTGCCTGCTTAGAGGGACCATCAGACTAGAGAGTTAAAAAGCTCCACAACTACATTTAGAATTGTGCACTTTGGGTGGGTTGTGGTGTGTTTGAAAACACTACCAGTCTCACCCCCTTTTCTTTATCAGTTACGTAGCAACTCATTGTCTTTAGTTTCCTTTTGGGAGACTTATTTTCCATATACAGTAAGTGGAGTGGAATTCAGAGGTGCTCACCAACTCATTTATAGAACTTAGCTCAGCAGGGACTTGCGTGTCACTTGAGAGAAAACAAGAGACAGTAACCAGTGAGTCAGTCAGCTGATTTTACATTCTCTTCTACTACAGGTACAAGTGACTCTACATGGGCTCCCCTCCAGTCTGGATGTTGAAGGAACTGCTGCTACACTGACAACGCCAGACAGACTGGCTTTCCTCTCAAGGCCCAAACAGGTTGTGTTGGTGCTCAATGACTGGCATCCTGCGTGATTTCCAGCTATTAATAACTACTCACTTTCAGATAAGAAAAATGGCACTTTACTGTAATGACCAACATACTTTACCTGTACATCGTTGGTGTTCATTCTTGTTCCCTCCTTCCCAACGAAGATGTCATCTATGTCAACCAGAATGTACCTATCCAAGGACAGTCTGAGCTTCTTTCCAGACAGGAAAGAGATGGCATCTATGAAAATCAGCTTGTGCAGCCAAAAATTCAAGTTATTGCCGAAAAGGACTCGTTGAATCCCATCGTGGAGCCCCAGGTCATGAATTACTGTGGCATAGAGAGCACTTACAGCAGCAGGTGGCGAAAGGTTTTCTGGTGTCTTTACTTTTGCAAATATCACTGGTTGATAAGCTGTATGATTAATCTGGAAAACTGCCCAGTCATTTCCAAGCAAGGGACCTTTCTCAAGCTTAGAAGATTTAGTCACATGGAGCAGTGGGGAATGAGGGTTAATGCAACAGTCCTTAATACCCAGATTGCTGTGGACATGGAAAGGAAAGCCCTTCAACTGAAAGCTCTGCAAGCTGTTCTCATTGCCTTTGTGAAATCCAATAACACCTACACCATATTCTATACAGTACTTATCTAGAAGGCCTCTGTTCCAAGAGTCCATATTCACATACTTCAGAATATTTTCATATACTATGAGAGCATATTTGCCTTTATTTTTTTCTATAAGTACTGGGAGGTCACCTTTCCCGGGTGCAATCTCAATGTGAAACTGAAATCTGCTAGATTCTAAAATGGTTATTATATCTTGGCCTAATGTTGAGTACTGACTTTCCACAAACACCAGCACTACAAGGTCTGTCCTCAGGGGATCAATAGGCTTCATGGTCTTCATCTCCATCAGCTTGTAGGGCAACAGTTGAGGATCACCACATTCCACTTCTGAAGAGATTTCAGAAAGTTCATTTTCCTGTTTGTAGCCATTATACAAGTAGTACGCAGAAATAACTATGCTCACCATACAAAAAGTGGCCAGCAAAATAACTGTTCTTTGAAAGTGTCTGTGAAGTTTCATGATAAAACTCATGTTGTTTACTTGCCTTAGATTGTTCTCGACAGCAGCATTAAAAACAAACACAGATTCTCAACAATTTGTTCCAGTCCTCTGAAATATTTATGTCACCATTGCAGCACGCACATCTATCTTCCATAGGGCTTTACAGAAGGTATAATCTAGAAGAAAAGAAAATCAGAGACTTAATTGAGGAATTACACTTGTAAAGTATCATCGTCACACATAAACTAATGGTAAGCAAAGGAATCTGCCAAAGCGATTTAGAAACAAACAGCTCAAACCCTTGATAGTTTCTTTTTGAAATTTTGCATTAGCAGTGTTACTTCTTCCTGCTCCCACTACTTGCTGAATGTCACTAAATCTCACAGGCTCCTTAAAAAGGAAGATACCATTGCAAAGAACTCTCTGGCTTTTGGAATTTCTTTTCTTTTTCCCCAAAAATTAACTCCAAGTTGACAATTGCTGACAACCTAAACATTGAAGGACGTTTCTAACCTTCCTTCTTCCACCCCCAGAAGCTGGGTGGACATCAGTCTACACCATTAAATGAATTCTGGCTTATATTAAGTTTTGCAGAACCAAGAAATTCGTAACAAAACATGCACATTTTAACTCTTCTATACATACTGAGACTACTGATCCACTCTATATTACAGGTATTACAGGAGTATTCTTAAAACAAAACTACACTTTTTCCTGAAACCTTAGTGAACAAATAGCATTTTACTGGGCTGTGCACTGCTTTGCATATTGTTGGAAGCACTTTGTATTTCTTTGTATTTTAAAAAAATATATAAAATAACCCAGCTCTTAAATTCAAGAAAAGAGAATAATAAATCAAAAGGTAACTTAAGGTCACCTAAGGATATACTTATCCTTTAACTTGTACCTATTTTTCAAGCAGTTATTTTTCAAGCTAACAGTACAATTGCTGTCAAAAGTTTCTAGTGAAATAACTCAATGCTGCAACAGGCATAAAATAATTAACTACTGTACGTTATAAAGGAAGGTTAGAAGCAGATTTTGAAAAATACTGAAAGGTATGAAGATCTAGAACATGCCATTGCAGCTTCCCAGTGTAGTATACATCCCTTCCCATTTGTAAAGAGGACCAGGACAAGCCGTGTGGGTAACATTAACCTGCCTATTTCCCCACTCAGTGCTTAACCCTTCCAAGCCCAGATTTTAAAAAAGATAAAGAAGGGGCTTAAAAAGTGAATACCAAGAAGCTCCGGAAGTGGAACCAATATAAAATATGAACTTTTCTAAACAGATTGACAGAAACAATTACATTTGCTTGAAATACCAGGATAACAAATAACTACTCGAGCTCTATCCCACGCTTTGTATTTTCTAAGGTTTAGTGGGGTTCTGTTAGAAATTTTGATTCCTAGAATAGCTGACAACCCTCAGTACTAAATCATGAAGCAGATGGTAACAGAAGAAATACAGTCAGCTTCTGATCCAAAAGAAATTTAAGTATATAAAAGATTAATTACGTATTAATAAAAGAAAAAAAAAGGGAGTTTAAAAAAAAGACAAAACACAAAACCAACAGCAAACAAACAACAGATAAAACCAAACTACATGTCATGTACTTGGGCCACTTAACCCCTTGACAAGAGCCTCTCATCCTGCATTGTAAAGAAGGTGGTCTTTCACTCAATATGTTTAAACTTTTTTTGAAACCCAATGTACTTAACAGCACCTATGTAACTTCCACAATTTTAATTAAATCCCAATGTTTGGTCCTCCTGGTGTCAGGTACATGATGAGCACAAAGTATAAATAAATGAGTAGGAAAATGAAATTTTGAAGGAGAAAAAGAAAAATTACATGTAAACTATTTATCAAAACAGCAAAATTAAGAACAAGAGTAAACATACGCAAGTTGTCTCCTTCATAATGAAGATTCCCTTGAAGCCCACTTCTCACTGGAGAAGCCTGCTTTCTGGATATATTCTTCTCTCTTCACCTTCTACTCAGAGATACCAGTATATTAACTCTTTCTGTTCTGGGTGGACTTACACTCAGCCTCAAACATACCTGCAGCTGCACAAAGACTTGTATATAGCTGCTAGAGAGAAGACTTGCTTTCACTCAGGCTTATAGGCTGATTAATCAGTATTAGACAAAAATAACATAATCCCAAGTTTTCAGGTTCTAGAGACATGTATCTGAAAAGAAGTTAAAGAATGCACAAAGACCAAATAACAACCTGAAAACACCTTTAGAAAAAAATCAAAGGACATTTCTAAGTATTGAAGCTAGTTAACAAGGATCAGACACCTCAAGAGTATGAGTTTAGATGAAAGAGGTATTCAACATGGTAAGAAGTCAGGTGACAAAGATGGACCTCCATCCTGAATTGAAAAAAAACAGAGAGATGTTTCCAGACAGATGATTTTTCATTACTCACACAAAGGATTCTCTTCATTTTGCATTTCAAGTTCAGCTGCCTGGATGCCAAGAAACTCCTCATTTTAGTGGCTAAAATTAATACTGCATTCTGTAGAAAAGCTGTATATAGACCTACTTTGCTTCAATAACCACAGACCCAGCTGGCTTACCTTACAGACAGCTCAGGCTTGGTTTACACAAGAGATGGGAGCCTGCAAAGCCGAACTCTTTCTGAGAGAAATACAATGAATCACTTTTTTGAATGACACGAAGTCAACCACCAAACAACCAACAAGCACAATGCTTGTCTGCTTCTTTTAGCCCTAAGCTCCCCTAACACAGCCCCAAAATACTCCTACAGAAACCACCAAATTCCTATTGAAAGTTCCCAGTAGCATGACTTAGAATTTTCTTCCTTTACCAGTCTACATTTCTGACAGTCACCAGAACCTGAGAATCCTGCCTGAAGCATGAAAAATTTACAGTGAGCTAAGCTCATGGCAAGAAAAGGCTAGACAAGAGTTGTTTGAATGAAGTATTACAGAAGAGTTGCAACCCAAGGGCTGCTAAAGTAAGCAGCAGAAGCACTTGAAAGACGTGCAGCAAGGATGCAGTTTCTAATGCTGTTCCATGGAGCAGAAAATCTGGAGCCAGCCCAGAAACCTGTATTTTCTTCAAGAAAACTTCTGTCCCTTAGCTCCTAATTGCAGGTACCTCCTGGGGCTACAGACTGCAGCTGTAAGGAGAAGTGGATAGAAATGCCAAAACAGATGTGAGATTCGACTCTGAGGAATGAAGAATTCTCCGAGACCCAGCAGGGGACAACCAGGCTTGGCATCCACTCACCACTGAAGACAAAAAGGAAGGAGAATGGAACAGAGTAAGGCACAAGTTTTAAATGCACGCTTTCTTGAATCAGCTGGATCCTTAGGTAATTTTCACTTATTTAAAGACTGTTTCGCATGGCAAGAGTTCAAAAGACCAATGAAAGAAGAAATAAAATAAAACCCAAAAAGAAAATGTGCATTTAATAATATCAAAACAGTTTCAAAGCCATGACAAGGTACAGTTGCTATCCTAAAGGAACAGCAGCATTTTACTCTGAGCAACAGAACTTGCCAGATAATCCACCGTCATCAGACTAAAATAAGTCATCACGCACCAAACTTGACAGTAGTATCGAGATCTTAGCGGTGCATCACTCACAACACACTGTGGGACCTATCAAGACCACTATAGTGACCTTTATCACAACTTCAGACATGGCTTCAGGGAAAGTGGTCCTTGTCCCCTATCACTTCCAACAGTAAACCAGGAAAAGGGCATAATTTATAACATATAAACAGCGGCTAAGATGTTAGAAACATCATTTCAGAACAGGACAGTACTGATGGAGCGTTCCTCTAATGACAAAATAACACAGTATTTTACAAAAGAATGAAGAAATCAATATACCTTCAACAGCAATACAAAAAAAAAAAAAACCCAAAACCAAACAAAACCAAACAGACAATTAAAAATCCAAAGAAAAACAAAAAGCCAAAAATGTAGACATAAGAAAAAGTCTTAAATAAGAATAAAATAAAATCAAGGTGTCTCAAAACTCTTCACAAAAGTTCAAGATTGTTGTCATTGTTTCAGTTCAAATGCATGAAAAAGACCCACAGCTGACACAGTCTTAGCTCATTGATTTCAGTGGAGTCACATCAAGTTCCACAGAAGGAGGATATGGTCCTACAAATATCTCTAAACACTTGAAAACAGTTGTCAAGACATTATACAAATCCAATGTTCCGTAAAGGTGATGTTGAAATAAGTTTTACCTATACAATAGCTTGTATGGTATATTTTCACTGTCTGAAGCAGTAAAAGCTGCCTCATTGTTCTTTACCTAGAACCTTATTATTTTAGAAGAATCTGCATTTGATCTCCTGTAGAATTTTGCATTTTCATGCCACCATTCAGAAATTCAGCACAGAACCTTTTACCTGTGTTGTTCCAAGTATGAGGTATCAAAATACCTCCTTAATGGGAAAATTAGCATCTTGGAATAATAAGAACTTTTGGGTTTAACTTGTGGACTCGCTATGAAGAAGAAAACCTTGCTAAGAGAAAGATGAGTCATGGAAATAAATTTTGCATTTGATTCTGAATAAAGCAAGGCTCAATATAATTCTAATCTACTGTAGAAATAATTTCTGTAGCCCAGGACTAGTTCACATGAAAGTCTTATGGGTATAGGAAATAAGTGTTACCTTATTAGCTGGAAGATTGACAATTTTAAGCAGTACTGCTGGGTAGTCATAATTACAGGTATCTTCAGACAGCCAGGATGAAACAGACGCACTGGAATAGACATTCTCAACTGTGGGTTTGTTTGTTGTTTTGGTTGGTTGGTTTTGGTGGTTTGATTGGCTTTTGTTTGGTTGTTTTTTTGGGGGAGGGGTTGTTTGTTTGTTTGTTTTAAATTCAGTAATGAGGAGAGAACAAATACTGTAATAAACTCAAAAGAGCTGAATTGCACCATAAGGAGTCTGGGGAGTTCCTACCATTTTCATCTTTCTTTAGTTGTTTCTTTCCTAGCCAAAAATCACCAAATTCTTGGCTTCTATAAGTCATTCCAGCACACTAACCGTAATGGAAATATTTACATAAGGCAACACTGGCTGTGGACTTAGCCTATTAATGAGACTAATTAAGCGAACATAAAGAACATGAAATCCAAAGTCTTGATTTTTGTGTTTCCTGGCAGTAAAATGTATACAGTTAACTACAAAAGCAGCCTCCCTGGAGTCTTTGCAGTCAGTCTAGAACCCAGTCCCAGGGCTGAGACTCACAGGCAGTCACTGACAGTCTGTGGATCTGCAAGAGTCATGGAAACCCCAAACGCCGTTCCCTCCTTGGTGTATTTTTTGCACTAAGACTTTCATGGTGCACACAGCTCCTTTCTGTAGGCTTTGTATGACTGGCTTTTCCATGCGGCAGAAACATGATATTTTCTGGATTTAGGCGTTGAAAACAAATATGGTTTTGACCATTCAGTATCATAACTGGTATTTAGATTTTCTAGAACTAAAAAACCCGTATCAATAAAACCCTCAAATGATCTCCATTTCAGGTTCACATCACCATACAGGACTGAAGAGATGCTCAAATAGGAAACTAGGTACCCACATAAAGATAGACACATAAAACTGCAAACCATTAAAATCCCCCCCCCCAAATATTGAAGTTGTATCATGAATATTAATGATTCTTAAAACTACAAGACATTTTTCTTTAATTCCGTTGCATTTAAACTATTAAGATTAAAACAATGGTCTGAGCTAAAATATCCACAAACAAATGAGAAATTGCTCTTGAATCGCATTTTCCAAAGCCCAGTTAAAACCAAAAAATAAGAGTTTAGTGTGACCTCAGGCCTGTGCAAAGGCAACCATTTACTGTCACCCTCGATTAGAAACAAAGTTGTGTCATACTTACAAACAGAAAGAAATATTGTTAAATGGTAACAAAACTTTTCATTGAGAATTGCTAAAAAGCAGAGCTAGTTCAGAACTATTACTCATTTATACTATTCAGCTATATTATATTTGTCTTGATACATGTAGCTGAACATATTTTTAAATATTTAGCACCTCTTCTAATAATCCTCCTCAATATATTCTGGTTCTGTTCTTCACCAAACTGGCCGCTACTACAGTTCTAGTGACATACTTCTCATATATTAAATGTAAGATAAGTTTTAATTGAAGAATGGACAGAAAGAGACATATTGTTCAGCATGTTAATATGGGCATTGATAATCTCTGTAACATATGAATATTGAAGGGCTTACATTCTCTCATATATGTTAAAAAAAAAAAAAAAAAGGCTTAATCAGAAGAAAAATTCCAGTAGATAGACAGGCTTTTTCAGGTCCTTGGTGCAGGCAGTTTTCAGCCCCTTTGTACCCCTGCTATCCATGCCGTATTGCTTCACACATCACTAGAGAACCTCACAGCACAGGAATTCATGCCTCAGAATTTGTTATGAAAAGACATTTGCAAAGATTAAATATATGGTATTTTAAAATACGTTAAAGGAAGGCTTGGAAGACTCTAACAGAGTACAGAAGTTGGGTTTGGTCTTCATATTACTACTTTACCTTCACACAGTACTCTCTACCAAAAGAACTCAAAATGCATTACGCCTCATACAATTTTTTGGAGACAAACCCTATTATTCTTCAGCACTTGCAGGAACATCACTATTGAAAGACTACATGATCTGCCCACGGTCTTTAAGATAAACATACAGCATTTGTGTGCCTATGCCTGTACCATTTCTTCCCCGTCTCTTTCTCCCCCAACTGCCTAGCAGGAGACAAAGTAAAGGCTTAGTAAGGCAGAGTTCATCAGCATTCCTTCACAAAGACCCGACTGGTGAAGCTGACAGTCAGAGAAACACCATTTCTTCCACTTTCCCTTTTATTAGAAAGACAAAAAACCCACCACACCAAAACCTGCAGCAATTCTCTAGCACATCAAGTACTGAATTAAATAATATAAAAGTTTTCCGTCATTTCCCAAAGGCTGCCTGTGACAGCTGAAACGAGCAGTAACACGCACCAGTTTCTGCATGGGATTTGGGGAATCCAAGTAGCTATGAACACCTGAAATTATTAATGATTACTGCACTACGATGACTAATTTTGTTGCCCTACACAGCAAGCCACCAATATCCGCAAGCACTAGAGGGCAACAGCGACCCGCGGAAAAAGTGCAGGAGGCGACGAGAAAGGAAAAAAAAAACAGCCAGCTGAAGGGTTGGTGCGGGTACCACACCAGGCAGGCTGATGCTGAGTGAGGCACTCGAGTTCTGGCTTCTATCAAGCTGAGAAACTTGTCAGACGAAGGGACTTTTAATAGCATGTATATTAAGGTGG